>JBAMJV010008831.1:0-92134 GCA_037951105.1 Echinarachnius parma | reverse complement strand
CCTCATCATTTGTTTGTACCATAAGTCAAATGATATTAAAGTTGAGATGTTTGTTGCTTGCAGGTTTTGGGCGGCTAATCACGTTTGGCTCCAACCAGTATGGTCAGCTTGGTGTAGGAGACTGCAAGGGAAGGTCAGGGGTGTGTGAGGTCAAAGGTGAACTCACTGGCAAACATGTTCTGATGGCCAGCTGTGGGGATGGCTTCACAATCATTGCAACAACAGGTGAGAAGACTTGCTCAAAGGATTTGCCTGCCTATTATCATATTGTGCATATATATGTTGATAAAGTATTATTAAAGCGAAAATTGAAGATTGATGCTTGAGGTAGGACATGTATGTTTTTATATTCATCTAATGCTGTGTACTTCTTGCCTGCAAAGAAATCGAGATTTGTTGCCATAACAGCAGTTTGAGTGAATTCTGAAGATATGCATGCAATATGATAGGTGTGCGCTAGAAAGCCCGCTCATCATATTGAAACACCACCAATCTTTTGTAAAGACATCTGGTTGACATATTGTCTGTAATTGTGTGTCCTGACTGTATCAGTTGCAATCCTTTGCACTTGGAAGGGGTCTCTTCCTTTTGTTCTATCAATGCAGAAAATCAGATCTTCTCGTTTGGGCATGTGGATAGTGGTCGCCTAGGACAAGGTGACACAACGTCCAGCCCTCTGAGGAAGAAGACAGCTGTACCAACTCCCAGACCAGTGTTTGGTTCACTCCACATGGTTTCTGGGCTGTCTTGTAGACATTGGCATACCATCATCATAGTAGGTAAGCAAAACATAGCCACTTGTTAGCCAAATTGCCCCCTACTGACAGCTCCAAATCCTCTCCTATAATATAAGTTACAATATTATTTTTAAACAGAGAAAGGAGCCAAATAACCATATTAGGATGTAACCAACATGTCCATATCTTTGTTGGATGCTTGTTCTAAGACAGTAACTAATAGACTTTTAATTGAATATGAGGACTTTGTCATGTAGTGTGTAATTAAGCTCTTGTCTTACATCATGAGGGTGGCGGTTCTGAATCCCACTGTATCCGGCATCTTCAGCTCTTCCGCAAGACACTTAATTAATCCACTTTGCTACTCTCCATCCAGGTGGTTAACTCTGTAGGTGTTGAGGGTATGTGTATTTCAAAAGTAGCTCTGACTGGAATGCTCGCTAGGGAGTGGAGAGAGTGCATATTATGTGCTGTATTGCTTGTGGACGTGTAACCAATGACTGAGGTATGATATCATACACAGGGTCCTCTGTGAGAGCGATATACAAGTACTAAAGAGACTACCCTGGGTAAACAACACTAATTTCTATGGGCAAAGGCAGTCTCTATGTTGTTTATTGTTTCTAGTTCTCTGAGGGGGTGGGGGGGGGGGGGGGGGGGGGTAGAAATTTATTGCATTAACATACATCCTGTGTAAAGGTGTTGTATTATTGGGATTAAAACAATCAATTTGCTGAAGATATTCATTTTTTTAATGACATAGTAGTCCAAACATTTCAGATTTTTGCTTTCATCTACAGAGAAATTCATCAAAAACAAGACTTTTCGCTCACCACGGATAGATAGCACATCTAGTTTAAAAGGTAAGTCCATGATCTTGATTGTGGGTGCTCGTAAAGCTTTTATCCTTGCTGAACTCCTTGTCTAGACTTTGCTGATTTCCTGAATAAATAATGAACCAAATTTGTATCAATGTTGAGACTCTGGTTCAGAATAATGAATCCTTCTGCAAAACTGCAGTTCTTAGACAAAAAAATAAATTAAGGATTTTTTAAATGATCAAATAGATGCACACAGTGAAGGGAAAAATACATGTACATGTATGTACCTTATTTCCCCTGTCTTCTATTGCTATATGAATCGATTATTTCTTTGTATTTTAGAAAGGGCAGTAGAGAATAGTAAGAAGTATGAATGGTCCATGAGAAATGTTGCTTTGAAAGTATTTCTTTACAAGTATGTGTTTATTATATACAGCAGTAAGTATCCAGGTGAATGAGGATAGTGTATTCACTGGGAGCTATGACCAAGTGTCTGACAAGAACCAGACGGATGAGCCAGCAGAAGCACAGAACAGCAAGAAGAAAGAACTGTCGGAGAAGGATGCTTCATCCATGGCTGCTGATGGATCCGAGGATGAAGGAATCCACACCAGAGACTTGAGCAGCGATACGAGAGAGACAGACGTGGACTACCAGTCCCAGAATATCAAGACCAGAGAGGAGAGTGGTGGTGAGGAGGTGAATGGTCTAGAGGACAGCACCATGCCACCATGGCTGCTGGATGTAAGTAGTCACTCTAATATGTTACATAATATCTGTCAAATACATGTGAGACATAAATAACGGAAAAGGGGCAGAAGGGCCCAGAGGAACATTGTATAAAGAGAGCTGACATATAACCAAACCCTTTTTATGCCTCCGCAACGAAGTAGCCGGAGGCATTATGTTTTCGGGTTGTCCGTCCGTCCGTACGTCCGTACGTCCGTACGTACGTCCCGTTCTCGTGATCGCGTTATCTCAAGAACCGATTAACGGATTTTCACCAAACTTGGGTCATGTATGTATCTTGGGGGGCCAATGATCTGATTAGATTTTGGGGTCATGAGGTCAAAGGTCAAAGGTCACAGAGCTCATTATATATGCAAAAATAGCTCGTGATCGCGTTATCTCAAGAACCGATTGACAGATTTTCACCAAACTTGGGTCATATATGTATCTTGGGGGGCCAATGATCTGATTAAATTTTGGGGTCATGAGGTCAAAGGTCAAAGGTCACAGAGCTCATTATATATGCAAAAATAGCTCGTGATCGCGTTATCTCAAGAAGGGATTGACAGATTCTGACCAAACTTGGTACATGTATGTATCTTGGGGGGCCGATGATCTGATTAGATTTTGGGGTCATGAGGTCAAAGGTCAAAGGTCACAGAGCTCATTATATTGCAAAAATAGCTTGTGATCGCGTTATCTCAAGAACGGATTGACTGATTCTGACCGAACTTGGTACATGTATGTATCTTGGGAGGCCGATGATCTGATTAGATTTTGGGGTCATGAGGTCAAAGGTCAAAGGTCACAGAGCTCATTATATTGCAAAAATAGCTCGTGATCGCGTTATCTCAAGAAGGGATTGACAGATTCTGACCAAACTTGGTACATGTATGTTCCTTGGAGAGCCAATGAACTGATTAGATTTTGGGGGTCATGAGGTCAAAGGTCAAATGTCACAGGGCTCATTATATGTAAAAGTAGCTTGAGATTGGAAATCTCAAGAACTGAATATCAGATTTCAATCCAACTTGATACCTGAATGTATAATAGGGAACAATTGTAGTCATTAGATTTTGGGGTCATGAGGGCAAAGGTCAAGGTCACTTATAGCTCATAATTGTGATACGTCAAGATCTAAAAGACAGAGTACCATCAAAATTGAGTTGACAGAATTAATTCTGTGTACATGTTGATTTGGGCTTGACATAAATAAATTGCGTAATGGCGGAGGCATCATTTTCGACTGCGCGCAGTCGAAGATCCATCTAGTTTAATAAGGTTATTTTGCTGGTCCAAACTTTGAGATTTGTTACCTTGATATAAACAGATACCTGTAATAATAAGTTAATTTGTATGGTCCCAAGAACCTCATAAAGTAGTTCTACTGTAAATGCTTATATGACTGTTTGGTTGGACTTGTGCTGATGAGATTGAAATCTCCCGTACGTCACGTACGTCCGTACGTCCCGTGCTCGGGATCGCGTTATCTCAAGAACGGATCGACGGATTCTCACCAAACTTGGTTCATGTATGTATTTTGGGGTGCCAATGATCTGTTAACATTTTGGGGTCATGAGGTCAAAGGTCAAGGTCACAGGACTCAATATATGTGTAATAATGCATCGTTCTCACGAACCGGTTGATTGATTAATTTCAAACTTTGTATGAGTGTACATATCGGGGTGGCAATGATCTGAGTAGATTTGGGGGTCAAAGGTTAAAGGTCA
Organism: Echinarachnius parma; assembly: GCA_037951105.1. NCBI lineage: Eukaryota > Metazoa > Echinodermata > Echinoidea > Clypeasteroida > Echinarachniidae > Echinarachnius > Echinarachnius parma. Next base: position 88,117 of record JBAMJV010008831.1, on the reverse strand, counting down.
AGGTCATAGGACTCATTATACATGTAAAAAAGCTTGTAATGGCAAAATCTCAAGAACTAAATGTTTCTTAGGAAGCCAATGTAGCCATCAAAGTTTGGGGTCATATTGTCAAGGTCACAGGGCTCAAAATATATGAAAAATATATTAAAAAATTAATTCAGTGCATGTTAATTTGGGCTTTAAGGGAATTCAGACCGGTATATTAGACGCGTGGATCCATCTTGCGCACTTTTACGCACGGTACGTAATCCCCATTGGCTCAGTTATAAGTAGCGATCGCAAACTGTCCCACTTCTGAATACCCGAGTCAAAAACGCATCAAAAATAGTCGCGTTCGGAATGTTTGTACTAGATGTTTACGAGCGAAAATATCACGTAACACGCTTAACCGCACCGACTTCAAAGTGCCGCTGTTTGATGCCTTAGGTGACAGCTAAAGAAATTCGCTCGGTATACAGATACCAGCTGTTTGCTGCATGCAATTTCATAAGAAGGCCCGTGTTCAGATATTTCGAAGTACCGCTCTTCGATCGTTTACCTCGAGAGATTACCGTGGAGTCGAGTTGGAATTTGCTGACTACCCATTATAACCCACGCATATATGCCTTTAATATTAAAATTGCTTCTTAGCGGAGGCATAATTTTCGACTGCATGCAGTCGAAGATCCATCTAGTTTTTAATGCTTCCTCTTTTCAAAAATTTACAAAAGAGGTTTTTAGATAGTTGTTGATTATCTCTCTATCTAATCACCGTTTCAACAAAACATTCAATGTACAATATTCTATTTCAAATGACTGAAACCGATGAGTGTTTAGAGAGCGCCCTCTTGAGTTTTAACGGCTCCTTTTTAATGATAACAGGCCCTTTTGTGATTTTGTATTCCTTTCGAGCATGGTGGAGTTATAACTATTACCGTTAGTTTGTAATGTAATGGTGCAGGTTTTGCTTACTAAAATTCAGTTTGACCAAAACTGTACTCTCTTTACCAGAACTCAACTATCCCTTTAAGTACACAATTTAGGGGGACAGATAATAGAAGGTAGACCAGACTTCAATATTTCAATATAAGCCTTCCATTTGGCACAAAAAGGCGATATAATTTTCAAGCAAATAAAATAGTCTGATTCACAGGAACGTTGTGAAAGGTTCCGATTTTCAAGTTGGCAAGCTTTAGTAAAAACAAAGCAACAAGCTTTTTTTTACAAATTTGTATCAATATGTGTTTTATACACAAATGTTTTACTAATTGTGAATCAATATGATATTTGTTTGATCAGGAGTTGGAGCAGGCTGAGTTCATTCCCATGCCATCACGACTAGAGTCTTCCCATGGTAGCAGTGACTCTGCCTCCCTGTCCACTGACCCTCAAGGCCCCCAGGAACCCCAGGGCCCCCAATCTTCCAGCACCAAGAATACCTCTGCAGTGGAGGCCCTTGCCGAGGCTGAGGGGCTCAAGACTGGCTGCTCAGACAGCGGCTTACACAGGCCACACTTTGTGCCCCCTCTGAGCTTTGCTGCCCTCTCACAGTCAGGAGACTCCTTCAAGATGGGCATGGCTCGGGATGGAGAGCTGGAGACTCTCAGAGACAAAGTAGCACACCTCGAAAATGACAACCACAAGGTAAGCATCTTCTGAATGATTAAAGTGTGATGGGCTACGAGACTGGACTTTTTCATATTATGTGCCATATAAATAGAAACTATATCTGTTATTTAAAGGTATGGTGACAAGAAAACTGCCTCAAAATTGGGTTTTACTGTATCTAAGGTAGATTTTCATGAAGATTACTAATACAAACATATTTTCCTCGTGGGAAAACCCGGTAAAATAAAAAAATCAACTTGTAAATTCACTTTCGGAACCCCCGTAAAAAAACTGAGTCCCGGGCGAACAAAAAATGACGTCATCTTTGTGACGTCACCTGCAGGCAATCGCAGTTTAGCTCGGTCATAGACGTACACGCTGAGTGCAATACTCACGTTGACACAGAGATATTATTTCCATTTGTTTCAATATTTGCAAACATTTTTTCAGGTTTATATCATGGATGATATACACTCAGATGTGTAGCTGCATCCTGCTACAATTCATTTCTTAGCAATTCTTAAGCATTTTCAGTAAAACCTCAATTTACAAGCAAAAACGAGTTTGTTTTACAAGCAAGTCATAGGCTCTGCATGTAAACAATGCACATTCCTCCGCGTTGCGGTCTGCATGTGATGTCATGAATCGGGTGACACGTGCGCACATTCCCGCTCTGCTATAAATGACTTTTTTTAGGAGCATGGAACGCTGATGCGAAATAAAGCAAAAAAGTTGCATGAAATTTACCTTTTTTTCCCAACTTAAGGATTTCTTTGAAAAAAAGAGTGGTATATCAATAAAGGCACATATTTAAAGCTATAAACCTGAATCAAAGCCGGGATTTCCCCCCTCCTTTAACTTAAATCATGCTTAAGATATCTTGAATCACACCTTGAACCTGCGATTCATACTGAGATAACTAATGCTTCCCTGAGGACATGCATCATAACTCCAATATGAGAACTACATTGGAAGAACTGATGTTTATCACATGTCAGGAGCACCAAATAGTATCATACATACACGTACATGCAAATCATTTGAAAATAAATATTGCATGAACCTTCCACACACACAACCCAATGTTTCATTGACAATCTGTGAAATGAGTGAATGGGGTAACCACATATAGTTCTACTACTTTCTCTGATTTACCCATTCACTCGTTCAAATTCACAATTCATGTCTGAGTGTGCTGTTGTCTAGAACGCAAATGTCAAGTCAAGTTAAAGGTGCACCTGTAAAGTGTCAGATATTGCCCAAAATGACATTTGAGACTTCAATCCTGTACCAAAATCATTGTAAGATAAGTCCGAATGATGTGTGAAAGTTTCATTGAAAAAGAACACTGCTTTCCTGGTTAAAAAAGCGAAGATATGTGTCAGCTTTTACAACAAATTACTGTATGACGTTTATGACCATTCATTAATGCTCTTGAGCTGAATGATAGATATCGTCATACTAAAGGGGCATTTGAACAAATCTAACCCTATTTTATTCTTCTCTTACCATAAGCTAAACAACACGGTAGAAGAGAAACGAGGAAGCTCCAAGTAATTTTCGTGGAGTTAGACACTTTACAGGCATCACTTTAAGCTCATTTTCTTATTTGTAACAAAAACAAATGTAGCAGAGTAGATCTCCAAAATCTTCCTTTGAATACTAAAAATCTAAAATGACAAATGGATCCACAAAATCGAATGGTTCTTCCGTCATGTGAAATAATAGAATTTGTGGCAATTCTCAAACTTTTGTATAGATTGTGTGACTGGATGATGACCATTTGAACCAACTCCTTTTCTCATTCTTTGTTGTAACAGCTGCTGAACATGGTTTCCGATCAAGAGGTTCGCTTGCTTCAGCTGGAGAAACGGCTGTCTCAGCTGGAAGGAAGCAGCGTGTAATGTCCACAACAGCGTCCACTACACTGTCTTCTTCCAAAGTCAACATAAGTGCTTACCTTATTCAGAGAGAGTTGTCATAAGGGCCCTGTTCAGATCCATTAGTCCTTTTTTTTTAGAACAGTGGGATTTCTAATTTTGATGTAGAAAATTTGTCAGTTGCATTATGAGAAAATACTTGTTTGTGGGGGGGGGGGGGGGGGGGGGGGGTGCTCCATTGTTTGGCTTGCTTGAAAGCCCCTAAAAGGTTTTTCATTATGCCACTTGAATACAAGTTCTAATTAATACTGATGTGAATTTGAACTCTTCAACAACCAGTTAATACTTGTAAATTATATTCATTCCTCTTGTTTCAAGCTGTCAGGCAATATACAGGGTGGCCCAGAAAGGATGCAACACCTACAATCGTTAATTTCATCAACACCATCGACCAAATGTCATTGTTTTTTGTTTGATTAGGTAGAACATTCTTTTTCCAACAAAATGATACCATGAGCATTGATTTTGGGTAAGGCGTTTGGACCCTAGGCCCATTTATCTGAGGCAATGTCGTTTCCTAAATTTGCTACTTTCTCGTATCCAGCGATCCTCGGAACACAGAGACATTCTCGCCCTACGGCCTGCCGTAGAATTAGCTGTACATAAGAATGGCTCACATTGTCTTCCTTACAAAGGGAGAGCAGTCATGTTGGAAAAGAGTGACTTTTCAATTGTACTTTCTCAAACTATGTTTACTCAATATCAGTGAGAGATTAAAAGACATTCACTGCACAAATAATGCATGCAATTTGCTCATAGCTACAAGCTTGATGTAATTGACTGATAATGCAATGATGAATGTATATTTATATTTTACACACATCTTATGTAGTAAACAAATCATATTTCTTTGTTATAATGGCTTATTTGGGGGGTAAAATTCACCCAAATTGTCCTTATAATTGCTCCTATTGTGCCGCTTACAGAGAAAACAAGTTTCCTGGCTCTAAGTATGTACAGTTGTATAGGCACCTCCAGGAAAACACAAATATTTTGGCATTATAGATAAACACAAGTTGTGCATCCGATTGCTTGCATTCATGCCAATACCAGGCAATACCAGGACAGCCATACCAGGCAATTCATTGTACTGGAGCTAGTAGAAGCAGACACATTTCAGAATAAAAATGGATTGTGAGTAGGTAATTTCAAGTAATGTTTTCCAGAAAATTTGTTTTCTATATTACTTCACTTTTAAGACATGAGTGAATTGTCATTGAATGGAAATTTGTTATATTGTACATAAAGAGAAATATTTTCATTAGATATGTGCCTGTGCATGAATAGAAGACTGTACTGACGAATAAAAAATATATAATTATGCTTTTCTTTTTCTTTTAATTATGCTAAATGATTGATCTACACAAACATTTCAAATTTAGAACCTTCAATAAAGTCTGTATTTGTTTTTCAAAAGTACCCGTTTTTGCACTTAGATATGCTGATGAGCTTATCTGCTCAAAGGTAGTGGTGTCATGGAAGCCCTTCCAAGTGTGTGCACATACATGTACATCTGACCTTGGTCACTGGTCTATCACCATTGTATGCACACAATTACGCATTGTGAATAACGGCCGGGTCGTACTTTGAATCCTCCAGTCTTGGTTCGTTGTTATCTTGTTTGTAAGGTCAGTAGATCTGTTTAGAATTGCGAATTAAACAATTTATCCCATTTTGTGTCTGTCAATGCAGTACGTGTACACAACAAACGGGGGTCTATGGTGGACACTTAAATATGCATGCGAGATGTTTGTTTGTACTTGATACAGATTTTATCAAAATATAATACTAAATTTGAGGTTATTACATAAATATTTTTGTAGTGAGGAAATATAAAGAAAATATGGAATTAATATTTGTATATTTCATGTATGGTTACTTAGTAGATTGGCCTACGCTGGTTTTCACAAGAAATGTATAGTAGTGCTGCGGTTATGCAATTCATTTGGGGGGATCGTTCCATTACTCATTATTTGTTTACAAAAATCAAATATGGGACATGTTAAATATTTAAAACAATTATTGATAATTTGGTTATTTGAAATCATGATTAGAATTATCAAAGTAGTGCATTTTGCTAATACGCTCTTCTTGATGATGCATACATCTTGTCATAGTGTTTTTCTGTAATATATGTTTAAAGTTTTTTATTTTTAGTTCAAGCATTCAAAACTTCATATCAATGAACTGCTGACTGAAAATTTAATTGAAAATGTTTTTTTATAAGATTTGCATGATTCTTTCATATATGGATATATTGGGGATCTGAGTATGCTTTTAAAATGTTTGCACCATATGTCTTTCATCAGAGATGCATTTACATGTTCCTTTTCACTTTCATTGTATCCACTCTATTTAAATAATGTGTCTTGTGGCAGACTAATTAAGGACTGTATTCTGTTTCAGATAGTGTGTGCCTTTGAAGTCCAGTTTTGTCCATTAATATAAATGTAGGTTCTTGTGTCGTGCTGTGATATTTTAGTCTTTGTGTTTTATTTTCAATTCCTGAAATGTTATTTAAAAAGCTATTTGTAGTGCCATATACAGAATATGCAGCTTTTGTACAGATAATTTTACTTATAATTTTAACTGCTTGTCGTGCATGATATTATACTGTATTTCTTTTTTTCAGTCTTGCCTTGTTGTATATATAGTCTATCTGTAACTATTTTGTAGAATACATCATTATGTCATGTCATGGCTTGTCAGGGTTATTCATTATAAGTGTCATTCATATAAACCTGGAAGAGTGCAATTTCTACTAACACAAAAATAAAACAGTAAGAAAAAATAGGGCAGGCTTTATAACCTATACGAATGCTAATATGTTTAATTTTCTGCATTCGTACCAGCATGAGAAAAAAGCAATTTGTATGTAATGGAACCTCGTTATAAAGAGCCCCAATAAAAACACACCCATCTTTTTAAACAAGGTGATTTTCCGTTCCGAGCTCTTTATAATCTGTTTTGTTTTATAACCCCGAGTACCTGATATTACCAGGTAATTTGTATGGTTCTTGTAAAGAGGTTTTAAGTAATTCTGACTAAACACTTTGTATTTTAATGTGTTTGGTAATATGACATATGTAGCAAATAGAGGCCTAATGATTTAAAATACACTGATGAATTGTACATTTTACAACAGGTTGCCAGGCAAGTGGTAATGATCATGTCAAATAGCTTGAAGAAAATAATCTCTTAATATATAAACCAAACCTCTCAAAAAAAGTTTGGAAACTCAATTTGATAGGGCGTTATGAATTTGGAGTATGCACTGTATATTTGAGAATGGGGGAAGATCAGAAGTGAAATGTTGCAAAATGCCCCCAAACCTTTTAGTTGGAAGGTTTTGACTCTCATATTCTAAGGTTCAAGTTCTTTTGACTATTATTGTCTTTAAAATGAATGGGTACTATTGAATATGGTATCATTAAAAAGACTTTCCAATGACACCTCACTTGTAATAATTACAAAAGCCTGGTATGTATTAATGGTGAATATGGGGAAGGATCTTTTTAACTTTTTATTCTCCCCTGTATTCAGCTCTACCATACTTAACCTGCTTACATAATTACAAACATGCTTGGATTGAAAAGATAAGCAAGCAGGCATTTAAAAGATACCAAATGTGATAATTTTTATTTTATGTGAAAAAGCTATGAAGCTACACACAACAAAAAAAAGTGATATAAGAGTCAATTTTCCAAACTGAATACTCTCAGCCCAAATCTAAAATTTATAAATGTATCATTTTAAAGGGATCATGCAGTGCAATGACACTAACAAAATAATTATAGTTAAGCAACAAAAGTTGAGTTTTCAAAGTTTATGCCCCTAGAATGCCTAGTAAAAGGCAATTTATTCAGTTGATTTTCCAGATCTGCCTCTGATAAGAATATGTTGTTCATCATAAAAATGTAAAATTTCTTGTGCTCATAGTGTACAATACATTGAACTTCTGTCAATTAATGTTTTCCTGAAATCTGAAGCTGCTTTCATTTATAGGTGTTGATAATGTATGTTTAAGTCAATAAATATGCACTTTTGAATAAAAGATAACAATTATACATAATTTGTAAATTGTGCATCATTTTAATATAATTGAAAATGATTTGCAAACTTGTAGAATTCATCAATACAATTAGTCAAAATTAACAGCTACACACACACTTACATTTTAGGCATAAAAAGTTTTGCATAACTTTCATTACCATTTATGAAATTTCAGACCAAAAGGTTTCACAAAGATCCTAGAAGTTGAACATAAATTATTTTGTAAAAATGGATTCCATGCAGTGAACCAACCCCAGGGTTGGTATTAAATTCAAAACCATGACAGCCAATGGAATATTATCTCATACAAGCAAATAATTTAGAAAGAAAAGAAAACTAATTGAATTCACAAATGCTCCAATTTAGCAAACTGCTTGATTTGTTATACTTGAGTAGTGAATTGACTTCTACATGAACATGACTTATTTAAGAAATAATGAAATTCATACTCTGGGACTAATGGGTAAGGAATGAATTGAAAATGAAAATGCATATCCCAGAAATCTGCTTTAATACATGTAATTAGTCATAAATATACTCTGGTTTGATACATATGCATGCAAAATACAATTATTTTCTCAATGGCTGAATCTCAACTACACAATAACCTAGTCAAAGGTCTTCCACATAAGACATATATTTTTTTAATAAAGACTTGCAAAGGTAGTTGAGGACTCGAGGGAATGATTTCAATACAATGTCCTTGCATGGCTAAACTTTGTAGGTGTATACTGACTTGTACAATTAAAAATAAAAACTTGAACATGTTTTGATTAGCATGCTCATATCTATTTAATATATAAATGTGTTAATCACAATTTAACTCTTGTAAAAACAAAATGGAGTAAAGAAATGGTCTTCCCTGGTTGAACCCAAGACCTCCAATTTGCTAAACTGGAGCGGTTCTTTCCAGTAACCCTTTCCTAGAGTAGACCATGCTAGTCAGAATCTATATCAAGTAACTCTCACAAATCCAAATAATAAGCTCAACTTCTAGGGGAAAGGATCACACAAAGTGATGCTGCCTTTTCTTATACATTTCTATAATTTACTAAGTTATAAAAGTCATAAATAAGTCATATTCCATAGTAATATGATATTTAAGTCCTATTACACAATAAAAGTTAAGATTCAGTCTGCAATAACATTTAAACCGGTATTCTCCAAATCAGGAACATGCGGTCTCATAAAATCCTTGCGCTATGTCGGTTTATGGGGAATGCATGTAACTACTAGTACTATGCTAACTTATTGAACCAATAACTGGCAGTGTCGGTTACTGCAAATCGTTGGTTGAGAAAGAGAAGGGCGTTAAGTCATGTTTGTACTTCAGAGATTGAAGTTTGGGAGCCCTGTAGAAACATGTAGTTCTCTTATTTTTAATTTGTTTAAATTTCAAAAAATTATAATTCACATCTAAAAATTTGGTGCTGTATCACATAAATTAAGCTCCGCTCTAAAAGATGGTAAAAATTATAATTCACATCTGAAAATTTTGTGCTGTATCACATAAATGAAGCTCCACTCTAAAAGATGACCATGCATTTAGCTTATTTTTAGCAAAAATTCACTTAGCGCCCTCATCACTCTCACCCGACATGATGTGATATTTGGTGGAAAACTGGATGCTTTTGATGGCATTTATACATCTAGCCTTATTTTAGCCTTGAAATGCATTTATACAGATATAAATGAGTCTCTGAAGACGATCTATCAAAGAAATGTTCTTCTCTTCTACAGAATTTTGTCATTTTACAAATTTGGTGTTACATTTTCTGTGCAGATCTTCTTGTTAGACATGGCTAAATATTTTTCTGTAACTGAAGTTACTGAACATTTTATTAGGCTAATCATGCTCTTGAAACAAAATCTGTATCTCCTAAACAATCATTTCAATTATGCAAAATATCTTCTTTGGTGTTAGAATCTGAACTAATTGAAAAATTGAAAGCACAACATGTACACTCTGGTTGTTGACTAATATGTAACTTCCTGTGTATATCATTCCCATTTAACAACTCTCTTTCCCTCTGGTAGTATTCCCCAGTTAGGAGAATGCATGTCATGGGCCAGCCAGTTAAAGTCATCCACATCGTTCCATGCATTCTTGGCTCGATCTAAACCACTTTGCTCATAATCCTTTCCGAGACCTTCATAACTCCAGTTGTAGGGAGCAAATTGTACGCTTGTACTATCCTCAATAATGGCTCTGCTCGTAACATGAACATAGAAGTGAGTGTCTTTGGAATTGTGCACCCGCAGTTGTTGGCAGGCAAGAACAAGCGTGCTGTCCACACACTTGTCAGCGAACACTGACCCAGGGATTGGCCCACAGAACACTTTGCAGGAAGACAGATTGCTGATATGCAGAGCACTTGGACATCCTAGCAGTTGAACTGTACACGAGGACAAGTTGGAGAGGCTTATATCCTTCATGTACACCTCTTCTGACCCTAGAGATAAGGTTTCTGATGTGCGGTTGAAGAATCCACATGACTGTCCTGTTGTGATGTTCAGCTGTTGAGGTGCATCTACAGTGTCCCTTCCTAGTTTCTCCTCTTGCTTGATTTGCGTACCATCTCCTCGTTTACGCTCTTTAAACTGAAACCTTTTCTTTGGTAATAGTTCCTCTCTGCCTTCATTTATTTTACTCAATAATTTAGTAACACTTTCTTGAGCACTTCGGATATCATATGAGGGCAAAAACTGAGACATATCAGTCACATACTTTTGCAGTTTGTGGGCAGCATCAGTAACTCCATCAAAAAACCCAATCAATTCTGATTTTTCAATTTTCGAGGCATTCATCAAACTATTTTCAATGTTTGACCTTTCTTCATTAAAGGTCTTTGAGAAGAAGTCAGCACTTTCCTGTTTCACATGCTCATTTTCACGAAGCTCCCTTGCCTTCACCAATTTTGCCACTCTTTCTTCCTGCCGCTTTACCAGACCAAGAGGAACATCGACTTTACTTTCCAAAGTACTGGAAATGGCTGACTTTGCACCATTTGTGTCAGATTGCATGTCCAGGTTTTTGATATCTTTCTCAATATCAGTTGCCATGCTGTTAGTGGTACCTGTAATTGATGAGAAAGAAAGAAATTTAAACGAAGATTGAAAAACAATATCAAAATTGATAACACAAAAAAAAACATACAAGCTGATATCATAAAAACAATAATACAATTAAATTACAGGATAGTAGTACGTAGTGCTGATCAAACGGAATGTTAGTAACTAAAATTTGTCAGTTATCATTAAAAACTAACATTAATTCAATGATGCTTGAATGGTAGAAAAACATATCAGGCATTATCAGCTAAGACCTAAGTTATTTATTAATCAAAATGTGCGAATGTGATGTTTGGAAAAATATTTATTCAATAGAGAGATCCTCAATAACAATTTAACCTCATTTTGGTATATTTTCAGAAATATGTAGGATTTATCAATATTTTCTTAATTATTTAATAAAAGTTGGTCTCCAACTTTTCTTCCAATCAGATATACAGTCAATTCCGCGTAAGTCGAAGTCGCATAATATCGAATAATCGCGTAAGTCGATGATTATAAAAAGTCCCGATTTATCGTCATACACTTGCGTGTGTTATTGCTCTGCATTTAAGTCGACTCTTGTAAGTCGAATTATCGCCTAAGTCGATCATATTCCCGGCACACTTTCAAAGCAAAACATGAAATTCGCATCGCGTAAGTCGAAGCAAGAAGTTATTTTTACTCATTGCTCGAACTAAACCGCAATATGTTACCGATTACGGTCACACCGCATTTTTGTTTACAATGCAACGCACTGATCTGACGCTCCTCGATCGTCTGTTCTTATCTCGCATCTCTCTCTCTTGCTCTCCCTTTTCTCCCCATAGTACACCAGTACGGTACCGGTACCGTCCTTCAATGCATGCTCGCTCCCATAACGAATGTCACAAAGACATACACGTACTACGCGTGCATCGCGATATATATTTAGTGCAGCATGCTAGCTAGCGCGTGTGGCCGGAGAATTCAAAGTAGAGTGGATCCACACAATTTACTTAATAACAAGTACCATGTAAGCGAAGATTATTTATGTCTACAATAAAAATTAATCACTGAACGAGTATGATTTGGTATATTCTTATAAATATGTTTGTCCAAGTAGGAGTGTGAAGTCGAGTTCTGTGTACAGGAGAGTTTCGTGTTTTTTTTCTGATGCCTGTTAGTCTAGTGGGTAGAAGGGGTGTTCGTGCACCCCGATGAGACAAATTTTAATCTATGTTACTTTATGTAAAAAAATGTGTAGAAAACGATTAGCTATGTTAACAGCGCCAAAAAGTGTCCCATGTATGATTTTAATGCAAATTTATGCAAATTATGGTAGCCATTTTGGATTTGGCCTAGTATTCATATTTTGATCATTTTAAAAGATATTTTTTTACAGAAAGAGTCCAGACTAATGTTTTGAAGGTCAGAAAACACGATTTTATAACTAAAAATCTGATCAGATGGGTGTATGACATCATAATATGCAAATTAGGGGCAAAATTTGCATAAAATCAATATTTTCTGCATAAATAGGCGTCTATTTCATATTGCAACTTATGAAAACAATGAATGAACAATTTATTTCGTCTATAAAAATTAAGTTCAATATATATTCATACAAAATAAACCTTAAAAACTTTACTGCAAAACTTAAATATGCAAATTTATGCAAATTAGAATCATTGGTACAATTTACATATATTTTATGAGTTGTTTTCTTTTTAATCAAATACGGCACATAACTACCCACTTGAAGTTTCTAAACATATGTATGGAAGGTCACTGAGTGTCATTGAATGGTGTATGAAGATAATTGAAGACTATATGATGTCACAATATGCAAATTAGTGGCAAAATTTGCATAACAATAAAGATATACTGCATGAATCGGGTGATATTCCCATGTAAATTTTGCAGCCAATTAACGGTGTCGGGGTCCAAGTTGGTTAAATCTGGGTTTGGGTGGCCAGGTGGGCGAAGGATTGGGCACTCTTCAATAATGTGGGAGGCAGTCTGCTCGGGTGCTCCACATGTACAAGCCGGAGAAGGTCTGAGTCCCCAGCGGTGCATGCTGCCATTGAACCTGCCGACACCTGTACGGAGCCTGTTGAGGGTGACCCAGTCTTTCGGGGTAGATCCGCGCCTGGTGGTAGTTTTGTGTTTGGGGTTACTGTGAATTGAGGGGGTCTGGGGGTCTCCTGCCAGCTTTCCTTCCATGTGGTGAGGGTATTGTGGGTGCCTTCCCGCAAGGTGTCAGCATGGTGACTGAACGGTTGCGTGACCCTAGACGTTGGCGGACCGGTTGTGTGTTCTGGGTGGTACGGTGTAGAGGGTGTGTACGGTCTTGGAGGGCCTTGTTGACAAGCTGTTGGGTATAGTGTTCTCTGCGGAGGGAGGGGGTGCGATACCAGCAAGCACTGGTAAGAGGTCAGTTGGTGTGGGTCTGAGGCATCCTGTGATGATCCTCATAGTTTCGTTTAGGGTGATGTCCAATTTGGGCGTGTGTGAGCTGCGGCACCACGCAGGGGCAGCATACTCGGCAGCACTGTAGACTAGTGCGAGGACGCCAGTACGAAGTGTGGGAGTTTTAGCACCCCAGGTGGTGCCCGCAAGGCGGCGGAGTAGGTTGTTCCTGGATGAAACTTTGGCTCGGAGTGAATCTAGGTGTGGTTTGAAGGTCAGCTGTCTGTCTAGCTTTACTCCAAGGTATGTTGGGGTGGGGGTGTAGGGCAGTGGGTTCCCGTTGACTTTGACTGTGAGCTGGCGGTTTGCTTCTTTGGTGTTGAGGTGGAAGGCAGTTGCAGTTGTTTTTGCAGCGCTCAGCTTTAGTCTCCAGGTCTTCAGGTAGTTCGCGATCTTAGCCATGTCAGATGTTTGGACATCTTCAACTTTTGACCAGAATTTGTCCGAGTGGAAGAGAGCAAGGTCGTCTGCGTAGCCGTACTGTTGTGCGGCATATGTTCTGTTCTTGGGCATATTACTGATGTAAATGTTGAAGAGCGTTGGTGCCATGACTGAACCTTGGGGGAGTCCGTTTCTGAGACGTTGGGGGCGACTGGACTGTCCGTCGCTGGTCTTCAGGACAAAGCTGCGGTTGGATAGGATGTTGGTGATAAATCCTACTAGGTGGCGGTCTGGTACCATATGGAGGAGCTTCAGGGCGAGTCCCTGGTGCCACACGGTGTCGTAGGCTGCGGTTAAGTCGACCAGGATGGCACCGGCCTTGTGGCCTCTCTCAAAACTGCTCTCGATGTCATTGGTGAGCAAGACTACTTGTTGGACAGTGCTGTGACCGCGGGGAAAACCTGCTTGCTCGTCGGGAAGTTGTGGGTCGACGATCGGTTCCAGCCAGGCTAGGAGGAGTCTTTCAAGTAGCTTGAAGGGGCTGCAGAGGAGAGAGATTGGTCTGTAGTTCTTTGGGTCGTCTAAGGACTTGTTTGGCTTGGGTAAGGCGATGATGGTTGCTTTGCGCCATATCTTGGGGATGGACTGGTGGGTGAGGCAGGATGAGAAAAGTAGGCGGAGCCATTCCAGACATTTTGGTTCGCAGTGCAGTAGGAACTCGGGAGGTAGGTTGTCTGGTCCTTGAGCCTTTCCACTTTCTCATCGGGAGTGAAGGGTGATGACATCTACTCCTGGGGCCTGCCAGAGGTTGGGGGTTTCTTGTTTAATGTGACGAGTGTGGTTTTTGTCTGCGTCTTTGAAGCGGCCGTTTTCGAGGAGCTGTTTCGCGATTGAGTTAGCGGTCACGGGGCATTGTTTTGGCTTGGGACTTCTGCTGGTGAGGCGATTGAGCGTTTTCCAGGCCAGTCTGCTGGAGTGGGTGAAGTCTATTCCTTGAACTGTCTCCTCCCGTCTCTCTCTGCGTTTGTTGTCTAGGCAGGCAGTTAGAAGGGTTGCCTTAGAGGCTGCTTCATTGCCGCGTTCGGCCTCGAGGAAGTCGTTGTAGAGGTCGTTACATTCATCGTCCCACGAGGGGATGTAGCAGTGGCGGTGGCCGCGTGGGATGGAGCTCTTGGCTGCTGTGGTTAGGAGGTTGCGGAAGGATGTGTACGCTTGGTCCAGGTTGGAGGAGGATGGTAAGGGTGGGTTATCTACGTCTTGTTCCACTAGGTTGGTGAACTGGTCCCACCTGGCCTTACGAAAGTTCCATCTCTGCTGTGGTTTTGGTTTGATCGGCTCTATGGGGTTTTGGGGGGTGATCATTGAGGGTCTATGTTGAGATCTTGGGAAAGGGTCCAGGATAGTACGGCTGGGTAGTGCGCCGTTGATGTTTGCAAAGGCTAGGTCTGGGTTAGTTGATGTGTTCCACCTGCCGGAGTGGAAGCTGTCCGGTTCTTTTGGGTCATAAATGAGCTGCATGCCGGATGTAGAGGCCCAGTCTTCAAGCGCCGCGCCATCATGGTTGGTGCTGTTGTAACCCTAGGTGGTGCTGCGGCAGTTAAAGTCGCCTGCGTAAATGCAGGGAGGGGTGAAGGTTGGGATGGAGTCAGCCTGAAGCCGAAAGGTGTGGGGCTTGTAGACATTGATGACTGTAACTTCTTCGACTGAAGTTGCTGTCCACTCCAGGCTTGAGACTGGAGGGCATGAAGTTATTGTGTTCCATTTGGCAGAGTTCTTAATGAAGGTGGCAATGCCATGAATTTCACTCTCGGTATGAGCGGCTAGGGTGAAACCAGAGATCTTTAGGTGGGAGTTGTCCTTGGTGTGGGTTTCTTGTAGTAGTATAGCACTAGGAGTGTGCTGTTGGAGAAGATGTTCGATGATGTTGATCTTGGCCTTGGTGAGGCCTTCCACGTTCAGCTGCATGATGGTTATGCCGTCCCGTATGACATCAGATGATGCCCGCCCTGAGAAGGGCGCGTGTTGTGGGCATGGCGCCAGGCTGCATGCTTCAAAGTGGAGTTAGACTGACGTGGTGCGTTCAAGTAACGCGGGCAAGGGTGCTACTATGCGGAGTTGTCAGGACGCTGTCGTTGACTCTAGTTGTTCTCATTCGCCTGATGAACAGTTTCCAGGATCCACCACGAGGAGGTTGACAACTTGGACCCTAAATTTTCCGTCATTTGACACATTAAGTCACGCTGGTAACTATATGAAAGTGTTATCGTAGCGATATGTAGTTTATGTGCAGGTGTAATGATTATGATGACGATTTGTTAAGAAATTATCTTCATTAGTCATAAAGTATTGCAAAATATGATATATTAAACTGATCTTATAAAAAGTATGCCCCAAATTTGCATGAAATAACACCATAAAATGATTTTCTTCAGACATTATTCAATGACACTCATAAAATACATGTACTTCAAGTAGGCTGTTATGTGCCGTATTTGATAAAATAAAAAAAGCAAGTAGCTTCTAAAATACAAGGATTATGTACTGTGGGGCTAATTTGCATACATTTGCATATTTATGTTTCGTAGTTATTTTTTTGAAGTTTGGTTTGTATGAAGATATTTTATAAGTCTCTATGTATGCCTTCAAACATTATCTAATGTTTGCATGGCTCATACACGGGAATATCACCCGATTCATGCAAAATATCTTTATTGTTATGCAAATTTTGCCCCTAATTTGCATATTGTGACGTCACATAGTCTTCAATTATCTTCATACACCATTCAATGACACTCAGTGACCTTCCATACATATGTTTAGAAACTTCAAGTGGGTAGTTATGTGCCGTATTTGATTAAAAAGAAAGCAACTCATAAAATATAAACCCCTCAAAAAAAGTTCGGAAACTCAAGTTTCATCGATCATATCTCTCGTATTTTTTAATAAGAATACTCGAAATCGGTGTCACAATAAAGCCTCATTATATACCTTTCAAACGATGCATTATGTGTGGTGAGAATGCAATTGGGGCGATTGCAGTAGCCCAGAGAATAGGGGGAGGCAGGAAGTGAAATCTCGCAAAATGGCCCCAATGCATTCAATTTACGAGTGCAAGACTGTGTTGACCAGTTTTCTAAAGGTTAACATTCTATTGAATGCTGCCACCCTTTCCATTCATCAAAATTGTTGAATTTGATACCAATTTAATGGACATTATCTCTTCCTTACGATGGCATATTAATCGTAAGGATTATGCAAATGGGGTGTGTGCAGCGAACCGGAATATGGAGATGGGTCGAGTGTGAAATCAGACAAAAAGATATGGAGTTGACAAAAAATCAGAGCGTTGCATTTTGTTCGAGCTTTTGGGAGGATTTTTTAGCATTTCAAATAAAATATTCATGATTTAAATTGATATCAACGGAAAGCCCAACAACTCTTCTGTATGAAAATGTGAAATTTGTAATGATTTTTGTAAAGGGCGGCTGCAGGGAGAGGAATGGGAGGGAGCCTCAAAAGTGACCCATTTTGAAACGCTCTGATTTCAAGGCACTATTCATGCGTTTTCAATTGAATTCCTCTCATTCATGGCCAACTCATTCAAGTCGCATTACATCCTCCACACAATGGTATACAGATACCGACACCAAATCAGAGCGTTTTGAAATGGGTCACTTTTGAGGCTCCCCCACATTCATCTCCCTGCAGCCGCCCTTTACAAACATCATTATAAATGTCACATTTTCATACAGAAGAGTAGTTGGCCTTTCCGTTGATATCAATTTAAATCATGAATATTTTATTTGAAATGCCAAAAAATCCTCCCAAAAGCTCGAAAAAAATGCAACGCTCTGATTTTTTGTCAACTCCATATCTTTTTGTCTGATTTCGCACTCGACCCATCTCCATATTCCTGTTCGCTGCACAGACCCCATTTGCATAATCCTTACGATTAATATGCCATCGTAAGGAAGAGATAATTTCCATTAAAATGGTATCAAATTCAACAATTTTGATGAATGGAAAGGGTGGCAGCATTCAATAGAATGTTAACCTTTAGAAAACTGGTCAACACAGTCTTGCACTCGTAAATTGAATGCATTGGGGCCATTTTGCGAGATTTCACTTCCTGCCTCCCCCTATTCTCTGGGCTACTGCAATCGCCCCAATTGCATAATCACTACACATAATACATCGTTTGAAAGGTATATAATGAGGCTTTATTGTGACACCGATTTCGAGTATTCTTATTAAAAAATACGAGAGATATGATCGATGAAACTTGAGTTTCCGAACTTTTTTTGAGGGGTTTATGTAAATTGTACCAATGATTCTAATTTGCATAAATTTGCATATTTAAGTTTTGCAGTAAAGTTTTTAAGGTTTATTTTGTATGAAAATATATTGAACTTATTTTTTATAGACCAAAGAAATTGTTCATTCATTGTTTCCATAAGTTGCAATATGAAATAGACGCCTATTTATGCAGAAAATATTGATTTTATGCAAATTTTGCCCCTAATTTGCATATTATGATGTCATACACCCATCTGATCAGATTTTTAGTTATAAAATCGTGTTCTCTGACCTTCAAAACATTAGTCTGGACTCTTTCTTTAAAAAAATATCTTTGAAAATGATCGAAATTTGAATACTAGTCTAAATCCAAAATGGCTACCATAATTTGCATAAATTTGCATAAAAATCATACATGGGACACTTTTTGGCGCTGTTAACATAGCTAATCGTTTTCTACACATTTTTTTACACAAAGTAACATAGATTAAAATTTGTCTCATCGGGGTGCACGAACACCCCTTCTACCCACTAGACTATGTGGCTGTGCAACGATATTCCATCGGCAGCTAGCTGCGCATGGTCCCTGAGCTATAGGGTAGGGGCCGAGGACGTTTATGTACTGTAAGTCGAATTTTCTTCGACTTACACGCAAGTCGAATATCGCCTAAGTCGACGTGTTTCACACGGTCCCGTCAAGATCGACTTACGCAAAGTTGACTGTATTTCTGATTTTGATCAAACAAAGTTGATTATGTCACTAAAATTGTGTGCCGTTTCAAATTTTACACTTAAGTTTTTCAATACTTGAGTGGCATTTCGCTGTCTATTCTCTCTCTCTATAAGTACTGTTTTATTGCAGGAAAAACAGAAATAATTGCGTTCTGCCAAGCACTTTGCTGCTCAAATAGGTCTGCAAAAGGTGATAAAAAATCTTTTCACTTATTTGCAGACTCATCAAAGCGTCTACAAGTATCAAACATTCAAACTGTCATACTTGAACAAAGTAGATACGTTAACCCGCTGACGACGCGTCCCAAAATATTTCGGGCATAGCGTTCTATGGCCACAGACTGGCTTATGCCGAAAGGGTGGGTAGCGGCGCGTCGCGTCGCGTTGACTGGAACACGACCATTCGTCCAAAGCCCCCCCGGTTTTGCCGAAAGGGTGCGTTGGGGGCGTCGCGTCGGGTCGCGTTGACTGGAACGCAACCATTCGTCCAAAGCCCCCCCCCCCCCCCCCGGTTTTGCCGAAAGGGTGCGTTGGAAGCACTGATTTCCCATTGACAAAAAAAATCATTCCGATAGGCATATCTCACAGCCAATTCTTAACATATTTAATTGATTTTTGGTATTTGGAAATTATTTGTTATGCTCTTTCGGTAAATGAAGTTCAATGAAGTTCTTGTATATCAATTTGCTCAAGAGTAACCATCTTAGCCTTGGAATAGTTAGCCTTCGGATTGAATTAATTTGTGTGTAATCGAAACTTGAAATGACACAAACCTGAATGATGATGATCAGACCAGTGGCGTACCCAGGATTTTTTTCAAGGGCGGGGGGGGGGGGGGTGGGAGGGTATGTCGTCTGGCAAATTTCTGTAAGCAGAGGGGAGGGGGGGGGGGGGGGGGGAGAGTGGCCGTAGAAAATGTTTGAAGCCGAGACCAAGTACATTTACTATTTTCGAGGTCGAGACCAGGACCAGTCACAAATTTTCGAGGCAGAGACTAAGACATTTTTCTAGAATCCTGTAAGCAGGAGGGGGGGGGGGGGGGGGGGGGGGGTGGTGTCCGTTAAAAATGTTCGTAACCAAGACCAACAATGTTCAATATTTTTGAGGCTGAAACCAAGGTTCTTCGCAATTTTACGAGGCCGAGACCATGGGTAATGATGGTCGAGGCCGCTTAAATGTGGTCTCGAGACCAGCTACAAGTTGTAAAGAGGGAGTTCAACCCCCCCCCCCCCCCCCCCACAAAAAACAAAACCAAAAAAACAGTCATTTTTGGTCAAAGGGGGGGGGGGGGAAGGGGTGAACCCCCCAAAACCCTCCCCTGGGTACGCATATGGATCAGACTCAAATTAATTAATCCGAAGGTAAACTATTCCAAGTATTAGATGTAGACTCTTTAGTAAATGTGTATTTTGATCAAATAGGCCCTTCATAAGTTTTATATACTTTAAGGGACAAAATCAAACACACATGACTCGCAACTGAGCTTTATTATAATACAACATTAACAAGGCGGTTGTACTAACCCATTTCCTGGAATGCACGGTACGCGGTAAACATAGGGCGTGGGAATCGAACATCATACATTTACAAACACAATAATAAGGCTTCATATTATATCGACTACAGTACACCATCCACAGCACGCACGCGTTACGCATCGGTTGAATAAATCAACCATGTACTATAAAATCCCATCTTGTTGAAAAGTCGGTCTCTCATAGGATAACACGTGTTTCGTCGCGGTGGCGAAACGAAAACTCAGAGATCGAAAGTTACGGACGCGTCTTTGATCACACATCATTGTACAAAACGCGTACATTCGGAATAAGCCCCCCCGTATGTGCCATTTTGGTATCGTTATCTGAACTGACGCGCCTTAACGCTCCCAACGCACCCTTTCGGCAAAACCGGGGGGGGGGGGGGGGGGGCTTTGGACGAATGGTCGCGTTCCAGTCAACGCGACGCGACGCGACGCTACCCACCCTTTCGGCATAAGCCCCACAGACTAGACCCGAAATATTTTGGGCACAGAGAGCAAATAAACATCGGTTTTTAAACCGAAGAATTCACCTTTTCTCACACAAAATTCATGAATGAAATTGCAATAAATGCAGAGATTATGAATCAAACGTGACTATCTGTAGATTTGTTTTTCATTTTATTAGTTATTTTGAGTGTAAAATGGTCATAAATATGACATCGTCGATATATTTCCGCTCTTGGTAACGAGAACTCAATTCGGCCAATCACAAGAAAGGGGGCGGGCACTCAGCTAGCTAGACGCGATGTGCACGGTACAGGGCTGTCGTGTTGTGAATGCAGAGAGAACCTTGACCTACTTGGGACGGCACTTGTGACACTGGTTTACTCAAAAGAATACATGTACAAAAGGACAGAAAAGCAAGCTTGCTATCATGGCGGTGGCTTTGAAAATCTTGAATACCAGTGCGATCAATAGAGATTACGAAACAATGAGTACGCGTTACTTCGATCCTTTCATTTCAAATTGAAAGGGGCGGAAGTCCACTAAAACCCCTGATTATCTTCAGTGAAAGCAAAGTACGCAATGTATGGGACCTAAGCCACGCCTCTCATAGCAACCGTGGCTTTTTCGTGAGCCCCTGAATTCTTTCCGTCTCGGGGGGTACACACAAAAAAACTCTGTTCGTCTTCAAAGGGTTAAGATTCGATTCGTAACGATTCAGCGGACAGACAAATAAATGGCGGCATCCTGCGTTCGCTGTGAATAGTGGTGTACCCAATTGTGTTGGCACTAATGGCAATGCCCATATTTCTTCCAAAGCAGATATCTGAGTCGGCCGTCGGGGTAATGTTATGCGAAATGAACAAGCATATTACGATGTATAATAAAGTAGGATAAACTCTATTTTAGAGTTGCATTGGCCTTTAATAGTGTTGTGTGGAGTTACACCTCGGCCTCTCCCGTTTGCTGTGCACTATGATATCCAACACGAAAATATTTTGCTGGCCCTTTCCTCCCTCCATTTACTGGCAAATGCAAACAAACTTTCTGATCACAATTCATATAATTTGATTAATAGTTACCAACTCTGCAGCTCTGTTGTTTTGAAAACCGCAAAATGTAGGATTACTAGGAAAAAAACTATTTTTTTCTTGTCCATGTCCGTTATTTTTAACTTATTTAAGAATTGAGACGGTCCAGTCAGCTGGACAATTTACACGCAGGGATTCAGGCCGATTTTAAAGTTAATGATCCTAACTTTTTCTTTGTGCACCCCCTTAATCCTAAATATCGGGCTTTAGAGCCAATGTTCCCAATCCCAATTACCATGGTAACAAGGTCTGGTCCGTTATCGGGCCGGGCCCCTATTAAAGCTACCCCCGGCCGGCCGGCCGGTCAGCCAGCTGACTCGGATCAGGACGCCGGCCATACAGTCAGAACTTCAGAAGTAATGGGTAGTCTATAGCAAGGGGTTGCAATACCGAACGGGTTGTATTACCGTACATGCAAATTCCAATAGGAAAAACGTTCGAATTTTGAAAGTTGAATTTGAAAGTCGGCATTAACGGAGGATAATAAATGGATGTTTAGCAAACATTTTCCACCATTTCCCGAAGAAAATAAGCGCCCTGAGGCGTTATACGCGCGTTTTGCCGCGCACCAGTGGCAGCGCGCATGTCAATGACATTCCCATGCAAAACATTCACGTTTGGTGCGTCCGGTTAATACAACCCGGTTTGTGCGCTACAAAAAATTCTGCTTTCTTGAAAGGGTGCCGTAAAAGTTCAATTTGCGTAAGTTTGCCGCTTTTTTCTACGAAATAAGTTATCAATTCTTTATCATGAGAATATATAGATCAATTATTTGTGTTTTATTCATATATCTGTTCTTCATGTTGATCGTTGTCATGGCGTAAAGAAATGGTATCCGGTAATAGGACCCAATACCATACTTACTAAGTTACTCCCTCCTGTTTGCCTTTTACTTTAGATTATTTCAATATATTACTTCTATGATTAATGAGACATATCATGCTTACCAAATCTATTGTTTTGAGGATCAGATCTGGCAGTATTGGTCACTTTTCGCTCGTATCCGTTGAGAGAAATCGTACACACCTTGAATGATCGCATCAACTAATTTATAGCTGTGCAGTAAAAAATATAGTGAGCCATCTACGGCCGGGTAACCCACTCGAAACAACGTTCGATCATCATGAACGTGAGTAAATTGTACATTTTCATTCTCTTTCAGGTTTAAATATGTTATACTAAGCTAGTGATTCAGCTGCTACCATGTAGGTGCAAACTCCACTTTGTCTTGGTTGTTGGAAGTTTTAACAGACCGTTATAAACTAGTTTATCACTTATCACTATCATCAGTATCACTCAGAGTCAGATCAGTCCCACACATAGCATATCATGTGGGTCCTACTAATTACCAAGCCAAGGCCAGGCCAAGGGCAAGTAGTGAACCATTTACTTTGTAGATGTGGGCAAGGCCAAGGGCAAGGGTCATGTCAAGCCCAAGGTCAAGGAGCACTATAAGTAGACCTATAATATGAAGCACGTGACATGTCATTGGCGGCACCAGCTGTCCTCCTCGCCAATACTATTTGTTCATATTATAATTTATATCTACGACTACGACTATCTAGACTTCGAGACCGTCTCTGAGTAGACTATTTTAAATTTATACTTTAAAATTTATAGTCTATAGACTATTATCTATACGTATAGAATTGCATTGCGACACTCCGACAGTGCATATTTGTTTTTGCGCGGCGTGGCTAGCCTATGGCCTATGCAGTGTAAGTCACTCAGTGTTAACCTAACCAGGCGCCGTACGTAGTACGGCGCCTGGCATACTGAGGTGTGTATACCGTGATGGTAACACTTTATAGGCTTTAACGGCAAACACACTTATACAAAAAAACACAATATCATACTGTGCGTCGCCTACAACCCGACGCTACCCTCATCTACTAAAGTACATGGCATGGGGGTGTTTCACAAAGATCCTACGTTGAACTTAAAGGGATAGTTGAGTTCTGGTAAGGAGAGTACAGTTTTGGTGAAACTGAATTTTAGTAACCAAAACCTGCATCATTACATTACAAACTAATAGTTATAACTAGAAAGGAACACAAAATTACAAATGATGTAGTAAAGATCATGTTATCATTAAACAAGAGCCGTTAAAACGTAAGAGGGCGCTCTCTAAACACTCATCGTTTTCAACCATTTTGAATAAAATATTGTGCATGTGATGCTTTGTTGAAATAGTGATTAGATAGAGAAATAACCAACAACTATTTAAATACATATTTTGTAATTTTTTGAAAAGAGGAAGCATTTTTAAAAAATTTTAACAGCTGGTTCAAAATTCTCTAATAAACCTGGGGCCCCAGGTTTATTACAAATTGTTATATTTATGGATATTTCAGCCGTCTCTGAACCGATTTTGATCAAACAAAGATGATTTTATTATTTAAATATTATGCTCTTTAAAATTTTACACTCAGTTTTTCATTACCTCACAAACAAATAAGTAGTCTAGCGCCCTCTCTACCAAAACTCAACTATCCCTTTAACTCTAAGTTGGACTTAGAAACTATGGAAAGCCATAAGTTTCTTTGAAACAATTTTGTAAAATGTCTTTAAAAGTTAATAAAAGGCATAAAATGTTGATTCAAATCATTGATATTTTTTATTATAAAGGGGATTTCATGTTCTTGATGTAAAATTTATGAAAAGTCTCAAATACTTGCATTTTTGCTTTTTATAAATGATTGCAAATTATATGGGTTCTTACTTGACTAATTTTAAATTCTTTGACTTAAACCTGGTCTGAAATAGCCCAGTTAAAATAGGGTTAAACTATCTGTGTGCCAAAATTCATGCTTTATCCAGAAGTGCAAACTTGGGCTCATATATTTCACGAAGAGCCCCCCACTATAATGATAATTCTCAAGTTTGGTATAATGGCAAAGCTGTTATTGATAATTACACTTAATGATTTTTTGCATTACAATTTAGTTTTTGCTTGGGAGTAGGGCTGGGTTCTGTTAATTTTTACTGTTTAAATTTGGATTGATTGAAAAGTATAGAATGTCAATTTTTTATCCATATTGGTCCTCTTGATCTTGTTTAGTCCATAGTACACCGCACATGTGTCTGCCTCTGTGGACTGCAAGCAGGAAGGATAGTGACCAGGACCAGTAACTCTTTGTTCAAGATGACTCGGCCACATCTAGTATCAACCAGGAACATGTCACTCTGGTACATCGCTAAGAGCAAGATTAGGCGTGCATGGTCAGAGCAGATCAAAATGTGAGTAAACCTGGTATGCGTCTTCAAATCTTTTTTTAAAAATGTAAATACCAGGAAAATGAAAAGTGCATTCTGTCTCTACCACACTTCCTATGTCTGGGTTGTCCTTTCAGCTGTAAGAGGGATTTATCATGGTGTACATTGTTTTAAGATAAGACTAAAGAAAAATTTATATTCCTGTTTATAGTTCAGTGAGGGTTTTGAATTTTTGATTAATTTTAGTGTAAACAAATTCTCTCTATATAAGATGATTAGATTAATTAACCGTTATTCTTATTGATGTATGCATTGTATTGTTGCCTTGTTGTAATTTTCTTGTGTGTTTCTTTTGTCTTGTGCCTGTCCTTCTTTCCTCCTGTTTCCTTCTGGCTGCTTAGCCTTTGTTCTCTGGTTTATACGTAGACTAGTCCTTTCGTGATGTTTAGGCTGTTACCCAGTTTTTACCTATTAGGTTTTTGATAATGTTTTTTAAATAGGTGCTCTCGTTTCAAGCTGTGCTTTCAGAGATGTTCACCTCCAATTATATTGTTGCAAATTTTGTCAATGTATGTTATTGAAAAGATTTGGAAATAAATGTTATATTGAACTTGAACTTGAATAGGGCTCTACAAATCCACTTGCCTGCTTGCCCGGGGTAAGCAAAAATAGTGGAAGGGCTAGTGAAAATGTGAATATTAATCTCACCTGCACAGCTGGGCAAGTAATTCATGCTTTGCCACCATCATCTCCGTTTGCATTTATCTTATTATTTTCTTCATTCAGTAAGCGCTTTCTGCACTCAGTTTTGACAGCTGAGGTATGGAGGTTACCCCGCAAGATTAGTCCATATCATTTTAGATGAAAAGTCAAATACATCTGGCAAAATCAACGATAATTGTCAAGTTTCTTCATACTTTTTGTATAATTTTGTCCTGTCAGTTTAGCGTAAGAAATAAGCGTCCGGCCCAATGGTTTAATCATAGGTTTTGTGTGGTGTTTGTGAAGGATGAGCGGGCATCTATAGATCTATACCAACAAGCGCGCATTTAGATATCAAAGCGCATACTTTTGCAGTGCAGCGCTCCATAAAGTGGTGGTGATATTTAACACGGGCTAAATCTTTTGATGAGAATTCCACCCTAATGGTTTAGTTTCATTATCCAATCAATCCCTCGAGTTCTGATAGCATCAGGACAATGGGCCCTTTGAAATTCATAAATATATGATTCACTTGGCCGACAGGGCAAGCAATAAATTGATTTGTTTTAAAGAGCCCTGTAAACATATTTATTACAAACAAAATTAAACCCATGAGAAAATGAAGGCAAATATCTATTTCACTCAAATTTCTTTTTCTTTATATCCCTGCTAATTCAGTGAGTCTACATCTAAAATCCAGAGATTTGGTGTTGAGATAGGAACAGCAGATATGCTTGCCCGAATGGGAGCTCGAGTCCAGTTCACCAATGGGCATTGGTACACCAAGGCCAGTATATCCCAAGGATCATTACCACGGGAAGAGCTGCAGGGTCACTTTGTGGTTGCAATAGATGCCAAAGGAACTCATCTGGATCAGTTCAGTATGTTTGATGTAGGTAAGTTATAATGCAACAGAGATTTCTTCTTCAGGTAAAAGTACAGTCCACCATCTGGCGTATTTTCGTACTTGGAAAAGTAGTTGGATGGTAGTTAACAGTGACAGAATGATAACACTACTCCACACATTTTGAATGTGTGGGTATAGGAAAGTTACACCATATGTCCCATTATATAGCATAGTCCACATTTATCATGATAAAGCTTTGTGTATGATCTAATACAATCTTCATTATAATGATTACTTCATTTAATTTTATTTATCTTGTTTTCTAAGATATCTTGATGTATCAGGGCTTAGAAATAATATAATACATCTATAGAACCTGAGCCTGTGAAGTAGCTTTGCTTTATCAGTTACCTCATTATGGCTCGTTATAAAGAGTTGTTTAGGGGGTAAGTTACTTTTTGTGTTTGGTTTATTTTAATTACATTTTTATCTATAGGCTGAGTTCGCTGTACTGGTGTAGTGACAGATGAAACCAGAGTCGGTGCTACAATATTTAGTGCGAGTTGAGTAATTTACCTACAACATTATCATGTCTTTTCTTCAGTGAAGCTTTCTCATCTGAAGTACCTGAGTGTTGAAGGCTGTCCTTTGATAGATGACCACTGCCTTGCAAGTCTAGTCAGCCTCAGAGACACTCTGACCCATCTCAATCTCAACAAATGCCCTGCTGTCACAGAAAACGGCATCGGAGTACTGCATAAACTCAGGTACATGTGTAAACCATACCATATTCTCCTACCATATTGATTGTTTCATTTATTACATGTTCAAACTGACATCCCCTTTCTCTCTGTTATACAATGTGTATTGACTACTCTTTTATCTTTCTTTTATTTGTAAATAATGTATTTAAAATCAAATTGTTCTTCTTTGTTTCAATCTATGGTTACTGTATAACTACGGATATAAAACTTGAACAGCTAAGGTATGGCAATGTCTAATGCCCCTGTGACACTTCTCCGACTTCATGAATCGGCATGGTTTCCGACTTGACCGAAACCATGCGGTACGGTTGCGTGGCCCGTATCGTCACGTCATGTTTCCGCCCTGTTTCCGACACATTTCGGCACTCTTCACGCATTGTCCCGTCATGTTTACGCCACCTTTCCGCATTCGTCGTTTTGGTCATTTTTCTACGATACTTCTTTCAACTGGTCACCGTTGATCGGTCACAGTGTAGCAATCATTCACATAAATGACCATGCAGGTATATAAATGGGCACATCATTTCATATGATCTCCAGATGAATTATGACCACCTTTTATTGATGTCGTGTCCAGTAATACCTATTGTTCAGCGGGGGATTAATGAATAGATTACCCCATTCCCGTGAACAGTATATATCAATTACAAATCGACGCCCATTTTATAGCGTACCCAGGATTTGAAGGGGGGGGGGGGGTTGTTATTTCGTCGGTAAACATTTCCGAGGCCGAGGCCGAGACCGAGAAGAAGAATACCTCGGGTATTTTTTTTTTTTTGTTGCTTGTTTTGGTTGTTCGTTTGTTTGTTTGTTTGTTTGTTTGTGTGTTTTTTGTTTTTGTTGGGAGGGGGGGGGGGGGGGGAGTAATCGCCCGGGGTTAATAGTCACATAACCGTTAAAGGGATCTAGTAACTTTGTTGACATGTGCAAAAAGTGATGATTGGTTGATATAATGTATATTGTTGTTATATATTATGTCCACAGGGTATTGTGTGAAAATTTCAAGTCAAATGGATGCCAAATGGCCGAGTAATGAGCAAAAATGCAAAGTGATATTCACTAACTCACAGCACTCAGCAACTCAAATCCACCGTCTTTTTTCAGCAATGCATAGGATTTATAAATACATGTCATTAAATAAAAGTTGGGCCTAAACAATAATTCTTAGTAATCGCATATATTTATGAATATTTCCGCTGTTTCTGATCCGGTTTTGATCAAATTGTTTATTCTTTTAAATCTTTTAAATATGTGCCTTTTTTCAAATATAACACATGAGTTGTGATTACCTTTAAGAAAACAAGGATTTAGAGCACCCTAAAATCAGAACTGTACTATCTATGTAATATTTGTTTCATTTAAACTTGGCCCAAAATAATCATGTCTTCGTTTCTTGATCAAGTACTGCGAGTGCGTAAACTATTCGGGAACCATGCCGAAACCATTCCGAAACTGTGCGGAATCATGTCGGAATCTTGTCGGAAACTGTGCGGAACCTTGTCGTGAACCAGGCGGGCCACAATGCCGATGATCCGCCTTGTCAAGGCTAGTTTCGGCATAGTTTCGGTATTGTTTCGGCACTGTTCCCGACAAATTTAGTCGTGAACTAGTCGGAAGCAAATCTTGAACATTTTCAAGATTTCGTTCCGCCTTTCCGCATCCTCCCGACTGGTTTCGGTCAAGTGTCCCGCTTCCTTCCCGCATGGTTTCCGTCAAGTCGGAAACCATGCCGAATCATGAAGTCGGAGAAGTGTCACAGGGGCATAAAGCTTCCAGCTTTTATTGCCAGACCGCTGTGTTTCCATTTCAAAATATGGCTTTAAAACATGTTTTATGTATGCAAATGGATTGATATGAAACATGCACGAATAGAATAAATAAACCATTTCATGATACTGACAGTGTTTTTTTTGTTCACTAGTCCATCTTTGATAAGTAATCTGTATTGATTGTTTTGACAAAAGAAAAATTGCATGCTTGTTTTATTTAAGACATGAAGAAATAAGCGACAGAATTTGATTACGCTTTGTCCCTATTATGTTCTTATATTATTTTTAAGGGCATTTCCACGGGAAAGTGGACATGAACTTTAAAAAAAACAGTGGCTCGATTTCAAATCTTATTTATTTTTTCTGGATTATTTTTTCATAAATCATGATCCTATAATTATATCTTTCAGTTCACATGTGTTTTCAGTTCACAGGTGTCTCCTTATAGGAGAAACATAAACCATACACAAAACTCTACACATGGGACTACCCTGTGCAAATTTCAGGAAAATCTTCATATTTTCATTATTTAAGGCACCAAATTGGATGACTGATAATCACAGTACCTTTTCAGATAAAAATTTCAGTCTTTTGAATGCTCTAAAGTATATTTTTTAATGAATCAAAACCTCCGGACAAACTGTAACACGAGTTACCGATGTTTCTGCATCCTATCATTTTTTCCTAAATAAACTGAGCGCCAAAAGAAACTTATCACTTCTTCAGAGCGGCGCTCACTAAAATCCATAGTATCAAATTGAATCATATTTAGACACAGATAAGTTATCATTCTCCTTATGAAGCATGTCTGAAAAATTAAAAGGTTGCTTTTGCCATAAAAGAGAAAAATGCGATGGAATCGCTACAGATCACTTTTCAAAAATCACAGAATCTGCTCGCTGCGAACCTCCACGAAAGGTGGTCTATTCAAAACTTTCAATAGATATTCATTCAACTTCAAAGGCGGGTTATGTTACCACCAGACTGGCTATTGTCCGTAAGGCGAGCAGTTTCTGTGATTTTTTCTGTGACCTGTACGATTCCATCAAATTTTTCTCTTTTTTGGCAAAAGCAACCTTTTCATTTTTCAGATTTTTCCTATAATTTAATGCTTATTTCAATGATACTTTGGGAAGTTCTAATCTATTCATTGTTAAATACTATTAAATACCATAATAAGCTCTGAAAATTAAATCACACCTTTGTTCGATGATAAGATATAAAAAAATTGTGTTACGTATGGGACATCCACATACAAAGTCAATGTAGCTGGGAGCCTTTGTGGCAGATAGGCAAATATTTATTTTGGGATTGAGAGTTTCATGATATATCAATGTTAATGAGTACAGAGGAAGTAATTAGGTCTTTAACTTTTTTTAGAAGTGGAGCCATTTAAATAAAACAATATTTCAGACCCAGCAGGCATTTTGAAAGACAATTGGCTAATTTGCATATTCATGAATTAGAGTAAGATGTCTATTTTTATTCAGAATATGTAATGTAAAATGTTCCAACATTTCATTTAAGATATTTGGGGCCAAGGAATTCATTTCTGTTGCTCATTTGCATGTACATGTATCACTTGTGCAAAACCTGTAGGTCCCATACGTAACGCGATACATTTTATTTCATAAAATATCATTGTAAAGGTCAAAAGTCACCACCTTTACCAAGGTTATTCTTCTCAAGTTCTCATAGATACCAGTCACGGGGTTGGTGAAACAATAAATTTGAAGTCCCTCAACATTATTTTTTAGGGGGTGAAAGTCTCTGAAATGTCCCATATGTAACGCACGCTTTAATCTTGGACTTGCCCCTTTGCTTAACAAAACCACACATTTTAACAGTCCAATTTGTAATTTGTGAGTTACTAATTATCGATCTTTGCTCATTAAAAAAGGGCCAGGAAGAGGGGAAAGCTGGTTTAAATACATACACGTATGTGTACATATATAGCGTTCTAGTTTTCTTGTTAATTGTCAAAAAATGCTTCAATTTCTTCAATAGGAATCTTGAGCGGTTGAACATGAATGAAATGTGTGGAGTGAATGATGCCCCACTGGTTGCTGTGATGCTGGAAGAAGTAATGCCTAGAATCCACATCAGTCTGGTCACTCAGCAGGTGGAGAGTTACAAGGGGAAGGCCAAGGAGGGCATGGACATTATCAATGAGCACAGGAGGGCGGCAGGACTTATGGACAGCAAACCCATGGATGACCAGGATTTAGGGGATGAACATAGCATGGTAGGCAAGGATACAGGAAGAGGGCAGCATATTCTTTCGTCAGAAAGGGGAAATGAAAGAGAACGACATCAGAACTCAGGCACAGCATCAGTGTCATCTAAGACTTTATGATTGGTGTTACTTATGGCCTTAACCCTATTAAGGCCGGGGGGGGGCCATAATGGCCCCCCCCTCCGGAATTTTTTTTATTGCTCCAAAACGCTGCAAGATGACGCGCCGCTGCTTGGTGACTTTTTTCTTTCGGGTCTTGCGCACGTTTTAAAACAAAAATTTCGAAAATCGGACCCTCCGTTACAAAGTCACGTGACCTTTTGTCTATGCATGTCAGCCCGAAAATCGCTAAATTTCGTGATTTGTGTACAAAACATATGGAAATATCAATTTTCATAAAATGAGGTGTATTATTAGATATTTGGTGTTGTTTACATTTTATATGTTGGTTTTGGGGTTCAAAACAGTTAAATTATAGTTAGAAATAAAATAAACAACAAAAAACAATAAAATACATAAGTTAAAAAAACAAAGAAATACATAAGAAATTAATAAAACAATAGAAAACAAAAGGAAGAACCGGGCTCTTCCAATTTTTTTTGTTGTAGTATCATTCCAAATGCTCTAAAGAATATATGTAGTGAAAACCAGAGTTTAATTATGAAGAATATATGATTTATGGGTAAAAATATGAATTTCATGACTTATTTGCATAAATTACCATAAATATGCAAATTAATGAATTTTTCAAAATTGTTAAAAATTACCATTGTATTCTATACACTTCACTTATCACGCGTGCAAATTTTTACGGCGATCGGCCGCTCTGCGGCCGAGATCTTAGGGGGGGGCCATAATGGCCCCCCCCCGGCCTGCTGAAGACCTCAAATAGCCCGGCCTTAATAGGGTTAAAGGAACATAGAAAAAGACAGTGATGGTTTAGATGTCATCTTGAAGTGATTGTGATTGCTTTATCTGCAGTGATTGGAAAAATCTTTTGCCAAAACTCTCAGTACAAGATCACAGAAAAATGATAATCAGATTTATTATGGGGAAAAGGGTAATTCAGTGTTTCAAAGTAACTAAATCAATTTTCGTTAAGGGGAAATATGTAGCACATTTTAGATTGATAACCAATGTGCAATGCATACTTGAAGAAAAATGCATACTGACATATCACACACACCCAGGATGGGGTGTTGTTCTTTAGTGTTATATATACAAATCTGCCATGTAATGTTTCAAATTAAAAAAAATTAAACGGTGCAATAGTGATCAAAAGCGCTCAAGAGCATAGGTGATGCCAATCAATAGTTCACTGTTGCTCAAACAAAAGCGCAGAAAGGAAAATCAATGTCTGGAGGAAAACATGATTGCAGCCTTTGAAAGACTGGCATATGAGATGCCACCAACTGTGTTCAGGAAGTGGATGCAATTTCTGTCCAATAAGTGAGGTCTAGTGTCTGGGATGGTCAGTGCATGCCTGGTCTGGCATTTAAGAACCTGATTAAGCGAGAGGAGGGAGCATGATGGCTAGATCTTGTGGACAGTGCCTGGAGTGTACAGAGCGTATTAAAAAAGGTACTGAAAGTTCAAAGGTAAATTATTTCAACATGATATATTTTCATACCTTACATGTGGATTGTGGGATACTTTCCTTTGAAATAATACATTCTCATTATTTGACATCAAAAAATCAAGAATTATTTCCATTTCTAATTCAAAATTTAGACTGCTTCTTTGTTACGGACGTACACATTTTTTGTTATGGACGTACAAGGGAAATTGTTATTATCTTTGTTTTTATGGTACTAGTAGGCCTTCATTTTCAAGAGTTAAGAGATGTTTTCAATTTATGACTTTTATAAAGGACTTGACATAACATTTCCATACTTTGGTTTTCTTCATTAACCCTAATCAGGTGACTCAGGTCAGGTTATTTTGGCTATGCTTTAGCAGGCAGAGGGGGAGGGGCAGATTCCGCCCCCCTGAGATCTCAGTCAATGAATGCGCGATGGCCACAAAATTGGGAAGGCAGGTAGCTTGTGGCATAATCTACAAGATGCATAATAATTTGTTTGAAAAAGTTCAAAGTCAAATTATTTGTAATTATGAGAATTTATGCCTTAATCCTTTTTTAGTCTATGAATCACTAATTATTGCTTGGAAAGTATGCCGGTTTTATGCATGAATATTCTTTTCAACATAATTAACAATTTTTCCATTAAAAATTGAAATAATTGAAACAGCTAAAATTGTCCTGAATTTCTTATGTACAGTATTTCTCTGTTTTTTAAACTTACATTGAATTATTTTTGTTCAATGAAATTGATTAACCCAATTTTAGCCAACATTACATAATGGCAGTGATTAGAATAGAAAATCTGAAGGGTTTCTAAATGAAGGAATATAATTTGTACGCAAATCACAAAATTTAGGATTTCTTTAATAGCTGATATTCATTTACAAAAGGTCACATGACTTTTTAACAGTATACCTGGTTGTTGCAAATTTGATCTCAAAAGTTGTGCAAGATTTTAATGAAAAAAATCATATATAATTTTGTTAAAGGGATAGTACAGCCTTGGGTTTAGAGTGTGCTTTAAAAAATATGTTATTTGTGAGGTAATGAAAAAACTAAATAATAGTTGAAAGGACACATGTTTTTAAAGGGATAGTTGAGTTTTGGTATAGAGGGCGCTACACAAAATATTTTTTGTGAGATAATGAAAAACTGAGTGTCAAATTCGAAAGAGTATACAATTTTAATGACAGAATAAACTTTATTTGATCAAAATCGGTTCAGAAATGGCTGAAATATTCATAAACATAACCATTTACTAAATGTGGGGCCCCACAATTATTCAACAATTTTGAACCAGCCGTTAAAAAGATTAAAAAATGCTTCCTCTTTTAACAAATTTACAAAAAAGGTTTTTAGATAGTTGTTGATTATCTTTCTATCTAATCACTATTTCAACAAAACATCACATGCACAATATTTTATTTAAAATGGTTAACACCGATGAGTGTTTAGAGAGCGCCCTCTTGAGTTTTAACGGCTCTTTTTTAATGATAACAGGCTTTTTATTTAGTCATTTGTAATGTTTTATTCCTTTTTAGCATGGTGGAGTTTGTTATGTAATGGTGCAGGTTTTGCTTACTTAAATTCAGTTTGACCAAAACTGTACTCTCTTTACCAGAACTCAACTATCCCTTTAAAGACAAAATGTACTTTGATCAAAATCAATCCAGAAATCAGCTGAAAATCCATTAGTTTATCCGGTTGGAATAAATGTTGGGCTCCAACAATAAATCTCTTTAACGTTTAGTGATAAAATCTATAATTTCCAGGTGTCAAAGTAAAATATGTACATTTGATACAATCAAAATAACTTTAATACAAAAAATGATCATTGGTGTCCTTCAATAGACAACGGGGACAATATATCCAGAGCTTAAAAAAAAGATATTATAGTTTTTCTCTTTTAGTTGCTTAAATTATGTATAAAAAGCTAAGCTTTGTATTAAGCATGTTTTTATGCATATCCATTTTTATTGAACATTCACCATTTACAAGACAAGCTCTTCTTTTATTGATTAAAATAGAAGTTTCCCCACCTACAATTTACTTTTTTGATTATGTTCTCTGCACATTAAAACATAATTTCATGCAAATATGTCCAACGTTTGCCCTCTGAGCAAAGGAGGGGCATCATTCAAAGTCAATCGCTGTATGGGCTAACCTCATTCATCACGTACAGCATGGAGTCTGCCATTATGTTTTAAAACCCAGATTTTTAATTGTTCGCGCTAAAATGTTACGTCGTACCTGAACTAACAAGCTCTGGCTCTTTTGTTAGCTCTCGCAGCTCGCAGGGATTGTGCACAAACACAAAAGAGTAGTTCGTGTTTGACGTCACATTTTTGAGCGAACAATTCTAAATCTGAGCTACATAAACATCAATGGCAGCCTCCATGCTGTATGCGATGAATGGGATCAGCCAGTACAGCGAGTGACTTTGAATGATGCTCCGTCCTTGCCCAAAGGGTCAATGTTGGTCGTATTTACATGAAATTCAATTTTAATGTGTAGGGAATTATCAATATTTCATATTTCAGAATTTAGGAGCATTTTGTGAATCAGTTTTGGACAACTGGCACATGTCCATAGATCAGTCGGTCGGGTGGCCTAGCCATGAATTCTGCAAGGGGGCCCAAATCAAAACTAATGATCGGCTAACAAGGAGCCTTTCATGAAATCTTGCCCAGGTATATATGACTGATCTGAAAATGCATGAACATATTGCCTAGAGGACCCAGTGTGCCTTGTACTAATTCTTTAGAAATCACAACAAATATGTCACAATCAATCAGTTCAGGATAATAGAAAGAATAGGGGAAAGGAGCAATTAAAAAAACAATTTCAAATGCAGGAATATAAACCGAACACAAAAAGTAACTGCTCATAATTTCATAACCGATAATTGTTTCAAGATGTCATCTTACCACATTATTTTTTACAGTTGTCATGTACATTTTGTGTGAAAATTATTCATCACTTTATGGCTGAATGAGCACAAATTAAAGACAAAAAGACCCAATTCAAAAGTCACAACACATTGCACGTGCCTGTACATTGTTGTGAAATGGCAAATGTGACTGAATGCATTGATTATGATTTATGAAACAATGCTGTTTGATATTCCATCCATTTTGATCTTTTAATGGCACATGTGGTCAAATGCATTAAGTGCATTTTTAAATTTTCTTATATTCAATAAACTGTAATGATATTACTTTTGCGAATTTTGAAATATTACAATTTTTTCTGTAATGTGTGCTCACTCAACCATGAATTAATGGTTACCTCTTATTTTTACACATTGTTTTCCTAACTACCATAGAGATATTACTTTTTGTGTTCGGTTTAGATAATTATAAGGACAAGATGAAGAGACTTGACAAATTTATTTTTTCCTTTTATTTCTTCACTAGTATCACAATTTTCACTGTAGCATTGAGATTAGCCATATTGTAGCCAAGTCATAAATACATTCATATACAGGCGTAGCTGACATACATTTTATATAAAAAGGAACTGGCTAAATATGGGGCCCACATGTATAATTTAAAGGTTTTTTTAAGTTGGAAAATTGCTACATTGTGTCATCAATGTATGATGTGAATGCATTATTGTGCATGCACCTTCATTTGAGAAAGTTTGTACAAACAAATCTCAGAAGTAGTTTATCTACACACTGGCTTATGATAAATGTGTCAGCATATGCACTACAGTCTTATGGATATTACTATAATCATACACAAACATTGACATAATAATCTTTGCATATTTTAGTTACTGCATAGCAATCTCTACTGTGAGGTAACAAACAATGAATCAGCTGATTTAAGATGAACATTTGATTCGACCACCCTGGAACTTATTTCTAACATTGCTATTTAAATAAGCCATCTGCACACTGCACAACAGTGACCAGTCGACTTGACTGGTTGTACAATCTGCGATTGGTGCATGCGCACTTGCTTTATCTTATAGCAACTAAAGAATACCAGGCGTGCAAGCTAGCCAGGCCAGCTGCAGGCGTCAGCCTTATCAACATATCGTCGCTGGGCACATAAAAGGGCAAAATGGATCGTTTAATATTGCGATCAAGAGCCACAGCCAGTTATGAAGATTCTTTGGAGTCCGTCGTATGAGTGAAAATGAGCAGATCACGAGAGTTGCACAACCACCGAATCGTGGCTAAATAAACTAGATGGATCTTCGATTGCGCGCAATCGAAAATTATGCCTCCGCTATCACGCGATTTTAATATGCCCAAATTAACATGCACTGATTTAATTTTTCTTATATTTTGAGTCCTGTGACCTTGACCATATGATCCCAATCTTTGATGGCTCCCTAAAAAACAGTCAGGTACCAAGTTTGATTGAAATCTGACATTTAGTTCTTGAGATTTTGGTATTACAAGCTTTTTTGCATGTATAATGAGTCCCGTGACCTTGACCTCAACCTCATGACCCCAACATTTTATGGCTACGTTGACTCTTTATGATACAGGTACCAAGTTTGATTGAAATCTGACATTCAGTTCTTGAAATTTTGCAATTACAAGCCATTTTCGCATACATATTGAGTCATGTGACCTTGACCTTTGACCTCATGACCCCCCAAATCTAATCAGATCAGTGGCACCCCGATATGTACACTCATACCTAGTATGTAATTGATCCGTCAACCGGTTCTTGAGATATCGCAAGAACGAGGCATTTTTGCACATACATTGATTCCTGTGACCTTGACCTTTGTCCTCATGAACCCCAAAATCTAATCAGATCATTGCCACCCCAATATCTACACTAATACCAAGTTTGAATTTGATCCGTCAACCAGTTCTTGAGATATCGCGAGAACGAGGCATTTTTGCATATATATTGAGTCCTGTGACCTTGACCTTTAACCTCATGAACCCCAAAATCTAATCAGATCATTGCCACCCCAATATCTACACTAATACCAAGTTTGAATTTGATCCGTCAACCAGTTCTTGAGATATCGCGAGAACGAGGCATTTTTGCATATATATCGAGTCCTGTGACCTTGACCTTTGACCTCATGACCCCTAAAATCTAATCAGATCATTGCCACCCCAATATCTACACTAATACCAAGTTTGAATTTGATCCGTCAACCAGTTCTTGAGATATCGCGAGAACGAGGCATTTTTGCATATATATTGAGTCCTGTGACCTTGACCTTTGACCTCATGACCCCTAAAATCTAATCAGATCATTGTCACCCCAATATGTACACTCATACCAAGTTTGAAATTGATCCGTCAACTGGTTCTTGAGATATCGCGAGAACGAAAAGCGGGACGTATGGACGGACGTACGTACGGACGGACGGACGGACGGACGGACAACCCGAAAACATAATGCCTCCTGCCACTTCGTTGGCGGAGGCATAAAAAAGTGTGCAGCAGGCTTTACACTTAATTTTACAGTGGAAATTGTTAGCAGACAATAATGACATTTGAGGCTCAAGTACCTAGAAGTTCTTTCCAATTTTTTAATGTTGGGCAACTTGTTCCAATTTACTGAGTATCCCCACATACCCTGGCAGTGCATTGCCTGGTTAGCAATGCTTTTGATTGAATCTTGAGTTACGGACAAAATGTAAGAAGCTTACTGCCTCACCATGTAGGGTAATCAAACTCTACTCCATTTTGTTTTAATTGTTGAAGATCTTGCATCCATAAAACTGGTATAATTGCGTCCCACGTACAAAGATATATGTGCTTGATATGATGATTAAGTAATATATTCTAGCACTATATTGCACATTCAATACATTCTTGAAATGACACGGTAATCTGAATATTTGGTCTTAGTTCATCCTCGAAGGAAACTCCAAAACAATGTCACAAATTAAATACTCTGATTGAGTTGGCATATGTCAATATGAATTGCTAATTGAGTATCTTTTATCTAGTGATAGCAATTTGAATAGCCTCAGTATGGTAAAAAAAAAAAGCTTAGAATTACAGTAATTAAAGTGATCCATTAACTTTGTACAATTAAACATAAATCACCTGGAGCTTTCACACTTCTCTTGTAACTTGTTGTGCGCTTATGGTAATAGAAGAATGAAATGGGTTTTGATTTTTCAAATGTCTGCATAATCATGGATATATATTTAAGATTGAATTTCAGAGCGTCTATAGACGGTTTCCGACCGTAGCCAAGAGTATCCAAATTTGGACATTGATGTTCTGTTTTCACTAGGAAAATTTGAGATTCCCACAATCAAGTTGGTATTTGACTAAACTTCTCAAACATTACTTTCGAGGAAAAATACAAAGTTAATGGATCACTTTAATCCTTATGGTCACTAAATACTTCTTACAACCATACATATTTCAAACATAAATGTGCATTATGTAAATAAACAGGAAGACATATTTACAATGACAAATACAAATTACATGTACACTGAAGCCTCCTTTAATACAACAAGCTTTGTTATAACTTAGTATTTGATATAGTGAGGTCATTTCACAGGTTCAGGTTCTATTTTGTTAAAGCCCTGATAGGAGATATGTGATATAATGAGGTCAATTGAATAGGCCCAAGGTGCTAGTTATGAGATTTCACTGTATTGTTATTCACAGTATACACATTTTTCATGTGAATGTTGCACTCTAGTAGTTGAATGCCTTTATATGGTCCATGGTGTAAGTGTTGATGGGTAAAGTCTGAAATACAGCTGTAGCAACAGGGGATACAAAATAATGAGCAGAATTAATCATGATCTGACACAAGAACTTCATAGTGTAAATGTTATCTTCGCCACAAGCATGCAATCTTGAAAATGACCATCTGTACATAAACTTGAAGTGTACACAAGAAAATGACCTTCTGGTTGTTAGAAAACAAGTACCCAAAAATCAGATACAATATTTTTTTTTAGCAAGAACTTTTCATCAATTTCACTAATACAAGAACACAAGTGTGCAACTGTAGAAAAACATTCATATTCATCACCATATTTATCATCTGTGTGTTTGTATGTATGTATTTTTGTATGTGTGTGTGCGTGTGTGCGTTTGTAAGGACCGTCAATCGGGGATACACACAAGTTTAAACACCGGCAGAACGGGGATATTCCGGAAACCGGGCATATCCCCGGTTTCCGAACAGGGGGGTATAGTGCTTCAGGGATCGTCTTAAGGGCTGTACTGTATGGTATTATGATTTTTTAAGGATATCCCTTATATGCCCGTTTTGCCCGTTTTTTTACATAGTGGGTGTATAAGTGTGTGTGTGTGTATGCAAGTGAATGTGTGTGTATTTTTAAACCCACAAATTGGGCATATTGCCATGTTTACACACCAGCAAACCGGGGACAAGCCAAACATCATTAAACAAACGGGCATATCCCCGTTTGAAGGTGTTTATAACATTGAAAAACCCATATCCCTGATTGAAGGCTCTTACAAGAATGTGTGTGTGTGTGTGTGTTTGAGTATATAATTATTGATATATATATATAAAGCATCACATCAGTTTGGTAAGTTGTGCTGTTATTACATTTCCTTTCATTCCAATAAAGATACTAAATCAAATTAATCATTTCTATGTTGTATGTTATTGATATGTCAATGTTATTTTATTGTAAATTATCACTGCAATTCAGTCTCTGTAGCTGTGACCGTTACTGAAATGAAGGTTTTAGCATCATATGTATTTTTTCTTATCATAGAAAATAAAAAGGTAGGTTACAAATATTACAGGAACATGCTGCTATCTAAATAGAAACATTTCATGCACAAATCAGCATATTTTTGGTTTCGGCCTTTTAAAAGTTGTTTTGCATATATGAGCTCTACAAATAATGATGTTTATTAATCAATGACTTATCTTCCTACAATCATACTGATCAAAATTATGGAATAATCAGATAATTTCCACCTAAAATACTTTATCCACTTCGAAGTAGGTAGTTAAATTTCATAAAATAAAGGGGAAATTATTCAAAAATCAAATGAGCATTGAAGGGATCTAGTAACATTGTCCAAATCCTCAAAATCCAATTGGAATTCTAGCGGTTCCCTCATACCTTGTTGTATTCATATTAACAATAGAAGCATGGGACAGGTTTCGGTTGTTCATATTTCCCTTTCGTTAAAAAGATATTTACGATTGAAGTGTTCAGATGTTAAACTATCCACTGGATAGTCGTAACCGTGTGCAAAGTCAGTGCAATGAGTTAGTGAATATCACTTTGCATTTTTGCTCATTACTCGGCCATATAATGTCCATTTAACTTGACATTTTCACGCAATACCCAGTAGACATATCAGATAACATTGTATCAACCAATCATCACTTTTTGCACACGTCAACAAAGTTACTACAGGGTGTCTCAAAAAGAATGGTACAGTCAGGACAAAAATTATTAAAATATGATATGATAATTTTAAAAATTATTTGGTACCATATTACAGAGGAAGAGTTGTGCTTTCAGATGCTCTTTGTATGACGTATTTCCATTCAGCGGATCTCAAATTATGTCTGATTGAATACGAAAATACAAAAAACCTATTTTTGCTGATTTGCGTATTTGCACTGAAAATGGCGTTGGACATTTGTTGCACACATTTGATCTTCTCATTAAGAATTATGATATTATAACGATGTAATAATGGCTAGAGTACAATTATATTTGTCACTGCTGACGCTGGAAGGGTTAACGGTGGTGAAATATGGTAAAATCTCCCTAAAAAGCAAATTTTCTGGATAGAGTTCTTCCAAATATTACCTTGATTCATGATTCTGATCGCCTCATATTCCTAACACTTTTGACAGTTCCGAATGGTGTCGCAAAGCTAAAGGCGTTTGCCTTGTTACTGTTTTCCTTATTTGTCAGGCTTTGCGTTCGAATATTGAGACCATAAAGAGAGTTTCCTCAAGGGATATCTGATTGTAAAGTGTAGCAAAGGCTCGCATTGTAATAATACACGTTAATGCTCAAACACTACTTCAGAAGACGAATCTTTGAAGATTTTGTAAAGCCTCTGTTGAACCAACAAAAGGCGTGAAATCTATTGAAATGTAATTCAGACATTGGTAACAATATATTTACGCACAACATTTAGCCAATTGAATAATGACTTAATACATGCTACATTTTTGCTCTAAAAATTATTAAATATTGGTAAGT
This sequence comes from Echinarachnius parma, assembly GCA_037951105.1. Taxonomy (NCBI): domain Eukaryota; kingdom Metazoa; phylum Echinodermata; class Echinoidea; order Clypeasteroida; family Echinarachniidae; genus Echinarachnius; species Echinarachnius parma. The sequence goes on along the minus strand of JBAMJV010008831.1, from coordinate 46,267 downwards.
TATCTAATGCACAGCACGTAAATTGACACAAAGTGGATTTCGAAATTTTTGCAAACAAATTACCATATCTCACGACTTATAAACCCAATTAAGCTGAGATAAGAACCACCAGAAAGCCTGATTTTTCCTCTTTAATATGACACCAAATATGTATGTTTTTCAAATTACCTTCATACCTTAAACACATATTTTCCAACTGTACAATTCTTTTTGAGACACCCTGTAGATCCCTTTAAATTGAAATTCAAACACAAGGTAACATTTGGGAGGTATCTTCAACCTTTCTTTTTTTTTAAGTAAGGAAAAGGAGTTTCCTCCCAAGACTAGCAGCACCAGATCAGTTGATCTCTTCAGTGACGGTTGATGACATAACGTTTGAAAACAACTATGGCAAATAGAGACAATATCAAAGTTCTCCATGAGATGCTGGCTGAAGGCCAAGCAGATGAGATCCTCGCAGGGAGGAGACGCCGTCAGAAGAGGGAAGCACCGAAGCCAAACAGGCCCTTGATCCGGTCAAAGAAGATGCCATTCCACCCATGTTTTGTCCTGTCAAGGTCAAAGGTGGGAACGCCCTTCTGAGTCAAGGTTAACTCTGTACAGTCTGACTTCTGCTTGAACTGCAGAGTGACAAGTGAGTGATGCCCTATAGTAGGAAAGATTAAGGAGATAGAATAGAGAGGATTAAAAGTCATTCAAAGCAGACACCAGGTACAATTTGGAAACGGCACCTACCATATTTGACGTTGTATAAATCACATCTATGTATAACCCGCACCCCCAACTTTGGGTTGTCATTTTAAGAAAAGATAAAATCATTTTCTAGATGATAAAACTGTGCTGGTGATCAGTGTAACATAATCAAACTTAATATTTCAGGCAGTTCTCCTTTACACTTGAACATGTTAGTACATAAAATAAAACATATTTGTTTCTAAGTGGCGTCAAAAATAACAGAAAATCAAGCTTTTCCCGCACATAAACTACCTCCATGTTTTACCTACTTAGTCAGGCTCAGATAAGACGGCAAATTTCTACCCTGAACACTTACACCTAAACCATACTTGAAATTACCCATTGTATGGAAACATGCAGTGCATGCTACTGTAAGCCTGTTCTTTTTATACCTTTGTCTAGTTCATCTCATGTTAGCTGACCAGTGATTGACAGATGATGTCACAACCAGAATTTTTCTCTGGCGAGTTTTGTTTGGAGACGAGGTTTAGCAGATTGAAACAAAAATCATAATTGATGTTTGAAAATATGCAAAACATAATGGCCCGAATTCTCATCAGTGGCTCAACTTGAGCCCAGCCTAAAAAGACATAGACTACCGGTAACACTTTGCACCAGCAGACCTGTTGTCTTGTTGCTATGGTCCCAAGATATATCTCATGGTTTCCTTTCATTCTTCAGTTAATCCCTTGAGTTCTGCTTATATGCATCAGGACAATGGCCCCTTTGAAATTCAGTCATAGTTATCGTTGCGGAAAGTGCCGTTATAATTTTTTGGGGGACAAGCTGTATAGTCTGTCATCAGCCAAATTGAGTCCTGGAAAATCCTGGACACTATTGTCCAGGATTTTCCAGGACTCAATTTGGCTGATGACAGACTATACAGCTTGTCCCCCAAAAAATTATAACGGCACTTTCCGCAACGATAACTTTAAAGATATTAGATCAATCAAAATGATATTTCAGGGTATGAAACTATAATTTATTACCTACATCTTGCAGAAAACCCTATTTGATTTGCTTCAGTGGTCATGGAGAATGAGGATCTTTTGTCAATCACGTCAGATGTCCCTTCCCTCCAGATTTTATTAGGAGACGTGTTGTCCATTGACAACGCGACTTTCTGCAATGAGGATGAGGATCTTTTGTCAATCATGTCCATTTTCGTTCATAACGCGTGAACAAGTCCATTTTCATTCATAACGCGTGAACATAACGAAAATGGACACATGACATGATTGACAAAATATCCTCATTCTCCATGACCACTGAAGCAAATCGAATAGGGTTTTCTGCAAGATGTAGGTAATAAGTTATAATTTCATACCCTGAAATATCATTCTGATTGATCTACTATCTTTAAAGTTATCGTTGCAGAGAGTCCCGTTGTCAATGGACAACACGTCTCCTTCCAAAATCTGGAGGGAAGGGACATCTGACATGATTGACAAAAGATCCTAATTCTCCATGACCACTGAAGCAAATCGAATAGGGTTTTCTGCAAGACGTAGATAATAAGTTATAGTTTTATACCCTGAAATTTCATTCTGATTGATCTAATATATTTAAAGTTATCGTTGCGGAAAGTGCCGTTGTAATTGTAATTTTTTTTCAAAGGGCCCATTGTCCTGATGCCTATAATCAGAACTCGAGGGATTGACTGGAGAAAGAAAGAAAAACATTAGAATATCTCCGGGCAACAATAGGTCTGCTGGTGCGAAGTGGGTTAACTGGTTACCGGTAGTATTTGTCTTTTTAGGCCAGGCTCAAGTTGAGCCACAAATATGTGATGTTTGTATACTAATACAGATACACATTTTTATGTCATGGAACCTTTAACTTCTTATGCTGTAATCCATCTGACAATTATTGGGATATCGCGATAACGAAAATGGGACAGAAGAGGCAGCCATAAAACAATGCCTCTGGCCACCTCTTTATAGCTTTGTCAACTGGACCAAAATCATTTAGAGCTCTCACAATTCTCTCGTACTTCGTTTTTAGCCTAATGGTAACAAAAGAATGAAATGGGTTTTTCGTTTGTAAATGTATGTCCCTGATGCTTTTTGATTATAGTCAAAACCAAGTGGCAGTAAGTCAAACAATCTGACATAAACTTTCCCCTTTTCACTAGGTAAACAATGTATGTTTTCACACATCATTCAGAAGAATCTTATAGTGATATTAATATATGATTGGAAAACCATGATATGAAGTTAATGGATCACTTTTAAGCAATAAATGTATGACAACTATGGCTATCATTGTGTGGGTTTGAAATGTACCTGATGACCATGGGTAATAATAATTAAAATAATTATTTAAGCGCAGTAGAGTATATATTTATAGTAGCTGCGCTATATAAATGTTCATATTATTATTAATATTATTATTATTATAGATATACAATTACACTTACCATCAGGCCATGATTTGAATCTCCATTTCATTACAATCTTTGAATGTGGTTCCTGGATAGGATAGAAGAATAATAATTAAAATACATTATGCTACAAAGATTCAATATAAAGTTTTGCTATTTTAGTTAGCAGGCCCTCATAGGTTTAAAATCACTGGTCAAAACATTATTACGTAATTTGATATCCTGAATGTTCGCTGTAGTCTGAATATTAGCAATCAACACAATAATGATAAGTGATTAGTGTGCTGCCTAAAGGCTAAGCAATTACAAGTTTAAAATATGTTTCAACAAAACAATGAACCTTCCTTTGTATTTTAATAACTAGTCTGACTCTGGCTGAATTAATAAAAACAAGATGGATCTTTGACTGCACACAGCTGGAAAAAAACACTTCACCATTTGGCAATTTTTATATAAATTCTTTTGATTCAAAGTTTGATGTTTATGTCAACCAGTTCTCCAGATATCACAATTACAAGTTATATAATTTCCTATGACCTGTAACCTCATGCCCCCAAAATCAAACCTGTTAATTGGCTCCACAAAATACATTAAGGTACCTAGTTTGATGCTAATCTGTCAATCAGTTCTTGAGATAACGCAAACACAAGAACAGGACATACATACGGACGGACAACTCAAAACATATGGTCTCCAGCCACTTCTTTGCGGAGGCATGAAAATATAGAGTTCTGAACAAGTTTTTGCTTGTGTTCCCGAGGAAAAAGGTAAATGTGCAAACCTTCATCTGTAAAAGACAATGATCAATGTGGTAAGCAACGCACACAAAATGAATGAATGCATTCAAAGGGCAAAATAAAATATAGAACCACTTACTAATGAAACAAATTCGCCAGTTATATTGCCATCTAGCATCACAAATTTGCCACCAGCTTCAACTTGTAGACTTGCACTGGCTTGGGTGAATGCTTGTAGAGTCTGGAAGGGGAGGAAATAAGCCACAATGGGATTTTTTCTTTAATAGGATAAGGAACCCTAATTTTTCAAGAAGGCTTGAACAGTGTGGAATAAAATGAATCACATCACAGCTACATTATTTCAACAACTTTCAAGAGGATTAATTAGTTGTGACTTTAGACATAAATCTTACAATCAATGGCAATGACTACAATACTAACAAGATATTGTAAATCAGTTCATGATTGAGGATGGTTCAAAATGCAAGCTTCTTATAAATGCAATATCTCAATTACAAGCCATGTTCTCATATACATGTAGTATGGGCTAAATTGAAATTTGACCAGACTTTGACTCCAAATCTACTCAATTAGCTCCTCAATGTACACACAGATATCGAGTTTGACCAAATGTGTCAACTGGTTCATGAGATATTACAATTTAACAAGATATTTTTGCATATTACCCTACATTTGAATGTTTGCATCATTACTTACGGAGTAAAAAGCTAATTGGCTCCCCAGAATATCAAAAGGCACTATGCTTGATTAGGATTGATCTGTCAACTGTTTCTTGAAATATCCCAGTTGTGTGCTATGTTCGCATATATATATATACAGTATGTGCCAGAAAGAATGGTTCAGTCGGAAAATACATTTTTAAAGATATAAAGGTAATTTTATAAATATATACATATTAAGTATCAATATATAAGAATAATAATTAGGCTTCCTGATGGTTTTTATTTCAGTTTAATTAGGTATGTGAGTCATTAGATATAGTCTTTTTTGGGGGAGTACATCGAAATCCACTTTGAGGAACTTTAAGGAACTGTCAAAAGTGCTAGCAATCTGAGGCGATCAGAATCCTGCATGGCAAGGTAAGTTTGGAAGAACTCTATCCAGAAAACTTGCATTTTAGGGAGATTTTACCATATATTCAACCATCGTTAACCCTTCCAATATCAGTAGTGACTAATCTAATTGTACTCTAGCCATCACTACATCATTGTCATATCATAATTCTTAGTGAGAAGTCAAAATGTGCTAAATATACATCGCCATCTTCAGTGCATGTAGCAAAATCATTTTGTTTTGTTTTTGTATATACAATCAGACATAATTGGGGATCTGCTGAAGGGAACTGAGTCTAACTTCGTCTGCGCGCAGTCAAAAATGATGCCTCCACCATTGTGCGATTTATATCAAGCCCAAATTAACATGCACTGAATTAATTCAACTCAATTTTGATACAAATAGGTACCAAGTTTGATAGTTATTTGTCAACTGGTTCTTGAGATATTGCAATTACAAGCTATTTATGCATAAGGAGTCCTGTGACCTTGACCTTTGACCTCATGACTCCTAAATATGATGGCTACAATGGCTTCCTAAGATACATTCAGGTACCAAGTTTGATTATAATCTGACATTCAGTTCTTGAGATTTTGCACATATATTGAGCCCTGTGACCTTTGACCTCATGACCCCCAAAATCTACTCAGTTATTTGGCTCCTCAAGATACATACATGTACCAAGATTGGTGCAAATCCATAAATCACTTCTTGAGATAACCTGATCACAAGCTATTTTTGCATATGAGCCCTGTGACCTTTGACCTCTGAACTCATGTTCATTGACGCGCCAAGGTACATACATGAACCAAGTTTGGTGAGAATCCGTCCATCGGTTCTTGAGATAACGCGATCACAAGCTATTTTTGCATATATAATGAGCCCTGTGACCTTTGACCTCATGACCCCAAAATATAATCAGTTCATTGGCACCCCAAGATACATACATGAACCAAGTTTGGTGAGAATCCGTCAATCGGTTCTTGAGATAACGTGATCACGAGAACGGGACGTACGTACGAACGGACAACCCGAAAACATTAACAAAAAGCATCCAAAAGTACAACTCTTCTTCTTTAATATGGTACAAATACGATATATAAAACCTTCATTCCTTGAAAAATTATTACTTAATTACTTAATTATAACTTACTACGCCATTCTTACTGGGACATACTGCATAATGAGCCCGTTTTGGCATCATGACCCAATAATCTATTAAAGTAATCAGTTCATTGTCTCCTAAAGATACATACAGGTACCAAGTTTCATGGTATTCTGTTAACTGTTTCTTGAGATACCTTGATTAGGAGAACATGACATACACATACAAACGGTCAGACAACTTCTTTTTTTTTTTTCACTATGTAGTGACGGTCAGGATTTGACCCTGGTCTAGGCTCCAAAAGTAAGTTACTAACTACAATTTTTCAGAATGGTTACATAATAAACCCTCATAAACAAAGTGAACCCCATTAAACAATTTTCACAATTGGCATACCAAATTAAAGAGTATACTTGTACTAAAACATGAATAACATTAAAAGTGCTCAGGACTACACTTCTGAATGAATTATAGCTAACATAATTAGCATAATCCATCTATAAATTACCATCAAAAACCAATATATGCTAATCAGCTCAAGAATATTTATGAGCTGGGTAGCATATTGCTGTTACAAACAATTTGAATTGCTACAATTTTTATTGTGGGTGAAGTGAGATAACACTTGCAAATTCTATTACATTTGATGGTCCATAGTCTGTTGTTCAGAATTCTGGATGTTTTACTGAGACTTGTCCTTACAAAATATGTGACCCGATTTAAAGATTTGAGACAAACTTACATTGACTTCTGTGAAGACCATGTAGAGCTGAGGGGCTTCACACTTGAACTCTTGGGTCATCTCAAGTTTACTCGTCTGTATCTTCGCTCCGAGGCTCAGATTCTCCATTTGCTTGGTTTCTTGTCCACTGTGGGCCGTGCTTTCTTTCTACAGAAAAAATGTAATCTCGCATTATTGTCTGTCGATAAAAATGATCAAGGATGCACTTTTTGCATTGAATTGAATTCTTTCAGGCTACTTTCAGGACCCGCTCACTTCTGAAGTTGTCATAGGGCATGCTAGCTACATATATAATTGATTATTATTAAAAACAAATTCATATGTTTCCATCAACATGATAAATACATTCAAGCTGGACTATTCTAAGACACAATCATTTCACAAGTTAATTGCCATGACTGATTGACAGGTGACATAACATTATTCTTCTAAGATGCAGCAATATCCTTGGGGTCACATACTGTCTCATTTTGTTTTTGGGGACATATATGTATCTTTAATATAGGTTTTCCCGGCCAATTTCCCACATTACGCGCCCAAATTCGTTTTATGTGCATTCAATTTCGTCAAATTGCCGTGGAGGCCTCGCTTTGGTCATTCAAATTCATATTCCGAGCATGCATATTCGTATATGGGCACCCAAATGTCAAATCGCGAACTTCAAATTCGCAAATGGGCATTCGATTTCATAATTGGGCGCTATTTTCAACAAATGGGCATTCAATTTAATACGGCAAGCTTGACAATCGCTCGTTTGTGCATTCAATTTCGTCAATGGGTGACCAATTTCCAGACATGCTCATTCAATTTAAGTTACACAAAAAACATCCATACGTATTCACAAATAAACATACTTATATACATTTTTGTTTATACAACCACATACATAGTTACGCACATATAGGCGTACCCAGGGGGGAGGGTTGGGGGTTCAACCCCCCGGTCTCGACCGTCATTATCGCTGGTCTCGGGCCTCGAAAAGTGCGCATAGCCCTGGTCTCGGCCTCAAATATGTCGAAAATTTCCGGCCTCGGCTTTGAAAATTTCATACGACTACCCCCCCCCCCCCCATACACACACACACACACACACCCCCCTCACAAGATTCTCAAGCACTGGGTCTTGGTCTCGACCTCGAAAATTGTGGACCGGACCTGGTCTCGGTCTTGAAAATGTCGTAATTCGCGGTGTCGGCTTCGGCTTCAACGACTACCCCCACCCCTGCTGACAGAACATTTTTCTGAAGAAATAACCCCCCCCCCCCCCCTTGAACATGTTGAACAAATCCTGGGTACGCAACTGGTTACGCTCACATAAACACACGCACACACATTCACCTTTTCTCTTACATAGTCTCAAACATTATTTCATCGGGCTTTATTTTTCATTTTTTTGATATACTTTTCAACATTGAATCTTCACTTTTCGATATTCCTCGGTCACCTTTGTCTAGATCTGTTTGATGTTCAATTATGTAATCTGTATTTTCTTATTCATTCTCATTCGTTCATCATTTTGTCTTAACTTTATCATCATGCGAGTTCATAATGTTATTTCATCACATGATGTTATTTGTCATGACTTGTGATCGTTATTGTATCATAATTTTTGTTCACCATTTTGTATTTTTATTCCATCATGTTTTCTATATCATACATGTACCACGATGTTACATAACATGTCCACTGCACATTTTAAATTTGAATGCCAATGTAATGAACTTGTTTGCCTATGCGCGAATTTGAATGACCGAAATGAGACCCGAGACTGCTAGAGATGAAATTGAATGCCCATTGACGAAAATCAGTGCCTGTCGCTTACAATTGAATGGCGCAAGTGTGAAATTGGTCGCTCTGTTACTCAATATGAATGACCAAACACGATTTTGAATGACGATATGTTGATCCAAGCGTGGATTAGACGAACTTGAATGCTGCTTATATGAAATTGCATGAGAAAATAGCGAAATTGACCGGGAAAACCTATAATAGTAAAATAAACTTGTGTACATGAAAATTACTACTTGTGCTAATTTTAAACACTCCAGATGGTGAAAATGTTTTTCCTTGATACAAGACCTCACAGCAAACACCAAGGCAAAATCTCAAATTTTACAAGGATATGCAAACTCTTGATCAGGGCTTACAGGGATCTAGTAACATTGTCCAAATCCTCCAAATCCAATTGGTGGAAGCTTAACGGTTCCCTCATACCTTGTTGTATTCAAAGTAACAATAGAAGCATGGGACAGGTTTGGTTTTTTGAATTTCCCTTTCTTTAAAAAGATACAATTGAAGTCCAGATATTGAACTACCCACTGGATAGTCGTGACCGTGTACAAAGTCAGTGCAATGAGTTAGTTAATATCACTTTGCATCAGTCAATTACTTATCAACATTTATCATAATAGTTAGGCTGCTAAGGGCCTGGAATCATAACAATTGTGCACAAAATGAAAGAAGTGTGAATTTTTCACAGATAGATCATATTATCATAACGTTTAATTTCCCCCGTGGAAGTTTGCTAATTATGACCATAAGGGGCGGGACAGGGTCTTGAAAGAAAGGGGGTGCAAAGTGGGTTATTACACCATTGTATGGGTATCTAACATGACTTGATTTTTTCCTTAATATGTTCATGGGTTAAAAGTGACCTGAAAATCATATTGTCCATTATTGTAATATATATGATTATTTTATGGAGTAATTGTATGGGGTAAATGAAAAGGATTGGGACCCCCTCACTTTTCACATGTGTTTAAAGTTTACTTATCGTTCTTCAGTCCAACATTTTTTTATTGATTCATATTCGATATTCTAGAAGGGTTAAGAATATATTTTAGCTTTGTTGGTACCATGGCAACATTGGGCAACTATTTTTAAAGCATTATAAACTAAATTAGCTAATTTGCATATTTGTGAAATAGTGTCAGGGGTCATTCTTTTGCTAGGTATTGTACAACATGGATAACAAACAAGTATTCTAGGGTATTTTGGGGCAAGGATTCCATTTCTGGTGCTCGTTTGGAAGTGCCATATTGGCAACACCCTTAAATCCAAGATGGCTGACCCTAATTTGCATATTTATGAATATTAATGATTTTCAGTGGCTACAGCCTCTTATAAATCATAATTACAGACGATTTTCCTCAATTATGCTCTAAATGCGTGTTAAAGATAATTTAGCTTGGTTGCCACATCGGCAACCTCTAGCAATGCATACAATTAGCATAATTAGGTATTTTACCTAATTTGCATATTCCCCCAAATCGAGTATATTGGGAACCCAGGAAGTAAAAATGACAAGGAATACCACTTTTCCAAGGTTTAAGGGGGCAACAAATCCATCCATGATACTTAGTTAGACGTATCACCTTGGCAACCCACATAAATCCAAGATGGCCGCCTTTGTAATTTTGAAGGAAAAATGTTATTTGCCACTTTAATTGCATTTATTTTATAAAAGTAAGATTTGTTTACTGTAAGCAAACAACTACATCATGATTCAAGTATTCTAGTTACTTATTCCAATAATTAAAAGTCCAAATATTATAATATCGATCTAATATAACCGAAATAATACAGTCATGTATCATAGCATGTGTAATTTGGGGAGCAGCCATCTTGGATTTGAGATGGTTGCCATGGTTAAACAGGGAAGTAATTATCAAAAATGGATCTGTTGCCCCCTAAAACCTTGGAAAAGTGGTATTACTTGTCATTTTTACTGTCCGGGTTCCCAATATACTCGATTTGGGGAAATATACAAATGATATAAAATACATAATTATGCAAATAATATGCATTGCTAGAGGTTGCCTTTATGGCAACTAATCTTTGATATCTTAAATACATACTTAGAACATAACTAACAAATAATAATCTGGAATCATTGCTTATATGGGGCTGTAGCCACTGAAAATCAATACTATTCATAAATATGCAAATTAGAGGCAGCCATCTTGGATTTGGGGATGTTTCCCATATGGCACTTACAAACGAGCACCAGAAATGGAATCCTTGCCCCAAAATACCCTAGAATACTTGTTTTATCAATATTTTACTATTCCGAGATTGAAAATGACCCCTGACCTTTATACACAAATATGCAAATTAGCTAATTAACTTTAAAAGGTGGGAACAAAGCTAAAATTTCTTCTTAAACCTTCTAGAATATGAATCAATAAAACATGTTAGACTAAAGAACGTCTCCAGGTCTAATACACAAGTATAGATCTGTCTACAGGACTATTTATTTACTTCAATGACATTGATAAGTGCATAGATAATGAGCTCCATGACCCCAACATCTTTAAATTAGATCATTGTCACCCCGCGGATGCGAGGCTAACTGCTACAATCATATTTAAAACGAAATATAGGAGAAGCGTTAAGAATGATGCCTCAAATCGGTAAAATATGGTGGTAACAAGGTCATGACCTCTAAAGGTCACTTGGGGTCAAATTGAGCAAACTTCCACGAGGGAAAATAATTCACATATAATGAAGATTATATGGTAGGACTTTCAGACTTCTTTCAAAAAGTGCACAATTGTTACCCTTAGCCGCCTAACTATAATAATGTGGATCCAAATAACATGCCCTGGTTGGGAAGGGACTTCAAATTGTGCTTGCCCTCAAATGATTTCACTTTCCCTTGGATAATGGGCGGGTGGGTTTGAAGAGCTCTGTCAATGATCCTTGCACAATTTGTAAGCTCTCTCAACATTGTTAGTGTAGTTGGTACACATCCTGACATAGGTACTACACATACCGTTTGGTAGATTGAAATAAAATTGTATTACCTCGACCACAAGAGCTGTCTTTGGTGTTCCACTGGAATTGAGTGCGGATTCATTTGGACCTTGGGTCTTTGATGGCAGTATCATACCTTGGCTAAATTCTGAAACATCATATCCATGAAAGAAACAGTAGAGGCAATTAAGAAAAAGTCATTTAAAATGTGTACTACAGCAATTAAATAAGACTACCTTAATTCCCATATGAGATTCTTTCATAGAACAGACTAGGTATGTTTCAATTTAAACCACTTAAATTTCAGCCAATGCTTCTGGCCAGTTCATTGCACGGCTTACAAGTCTGTGATTTCGGTTGCAATGTTTTCCAATCGCCAAAATAAATTTGAAGATTCGCCGGTACGTAATGTCACCGACGATATATCCCACTGTTGTTAGTGCATGCTCAGATGACATTGCGTATCTACAGTTGGAAAACATGTCAAAGCAGATAAAAAATGTCTAAAAAATATTGATGATGTCTATTATTTGTAATACAAAAAATGAAGTACAGAGTGTCCCAGAAAAAACGAAACCGGATTTCATGGCAGAAATTTTCTGTCATAATGAATAATTTCTTTGATGAGATATACATGAATGAAAAGGTCTGTTTGACTGTTTCTCTTCTTTCATTTAATGTACAACTTATGGCACATAATTCACGTATGACTGAATTAAAACAATGGAAATTGGTGTTTTCAAAATTCCATTTGCACGCAAAAATTGCAAGTTTGGGTAAGTTTTTAGAGTAGTAAAACATACTTATTTTGAAAAAGGAAAAACACTGCATACAAATTTGTATTTTTATCTTTTATATGACACCTCATGCTCAAAAAATATACGATGTATGCCAGAGAACAAGTACAATGAAAACAAGCCTGATTTCTGCCCAAATGAGTAGATAGAAGTCGCTTAGCTTTCCTGACTTAGCAGCTGACAATGAACTTGATGCATGAGTGAATTTACACAAACATGGGGAACAGGGAAAACATTGGAGATATGCTAGATCAGGAAAGTTACTCATTTGGGCTAAAAATCAAGCATGTTTTCATTGTACTCGTTCTCTGGCATAAATCATTTATTTTTTAATCATGAGGTGTCATATATATATATAAAAGATACAAATATGAATTTATATGCGGTGTTTGTCCTTTTTTCAAAAGTATGTTTACTACCCTAAAAACCCACCCAAACTTGCAATTTCTGCGTGCAAATGGAATTTTGGTAACACCAATTTCCATCGTTCTAATTCAGTCATGCGTGCATTATGTGCCATAAGTAGTACATCAAATGAAAGAAGAGAAACAGAGCTTTTCATTCATGTATATCTCATCAAAGAAATTATTCATTATGACAGAAAATTTCTGCCATGAAATCTGGTTTCGTTTTTATCTGGGACACACTGTATATGGCTAGATGTGACAGGAATTACACTCTGATCAATGAGAGTAGGCAAATTGCCAGCACTTAGCTCCCCTTTAAATTTGTATCACATTTATAGGGATCTAGTAACTTTGTCTAACTTGCAACTCTACTTATTCTTTCATACACAGAAGTATGAAACCAGCTGTATTTTTGTATGTTCACTTTGTTATTGAAATATTTAATGATGCAATTTGTAAAATTCCAACTGTGAACCTATGGCAAGTTGTCAGAGAAAAGCACTTTCATTTTTTTTGCTCCTTACTTAGCCAATTGATATTAATAATCATGAAACTTCCACACATCACTAAGTGAACATAATTAGACAACACAACAGTAATCCATTTTATCAACCCTGTGTCAGATTTTGCATGTTACAAAGTACATGAAATTACCAGATCTCTTTAATTACCTTTTTTCAAGGCCTGAATGTATTCCAATAGTCTCTGCCTGATGGACGTTACACCATGCCTCTTCATCACCTCTCGAAGAATGTTTGCTTCTGGTGTTGCTTTCTTCACTGAAATCTCAATCTTCATCATAGGAAGAAAACATATGTTTAAAAATTCATGCACATCTTGCAAAATGGTTCTTAACAAATTCAAATGATTTATATTTGCATATAATGAGCCCAAATTTAACATACAACAACATTTTAAGTTAAATTTTTTGAGATATTGCATATAAGCTATTTTTGCATATTTATAATGCACCCTGTGGCCTATGATGTTATGATCCTTAAATCACTTCAAATCAATTCATTTGCTCCCAAAGCTATATTCAGGTAACAAATTTCATGTTTATCTGTCCAATGACATGAACTACTTTTGCATATTCAATTAGCCCTGTGACCGTTACAATTATCACCTCATGATCTCAAATTTTAAGCAATTCATATGCTCAAGACACAAACAGGCACAAAGTTTGATGATGGCATGTCAAACTAGTCTTGAGATATCATGTTTAAAAGCTAGTTTTGCATATAATTAGCCCTGTGACCTTTGACCTCATGACCCAAACATGTAATTGGTTTATTAGACCTCTAATGAAGTACCAGCGGATCGGTGGAAGCCAATAAACCAGCTCTACAGATATTGAGATAATAATAATTGGACAAATGTACTACACAGATTGTCAGACAACCAGAAAACCTAATTCTACTTGTCAGGCATTATTGTGGTGGAGGAAGAATAAAATAACATCGCTTTATTGCACGATAGTTATCAACACTTTTTATAAGACAAATCAGAAACAAGTACTGCAGTTAGAAAAGAAGTTATACTTACATCCACTTCATCAACCTCATTCTCATCACTCAAGTTTGGGATTTTCACAGTGCCTTGTAACTCTGTTGTACTGTCTGTCAAGGTTCCTGAGATATAGAAATACAAATTTTTTTAAAATCATACTGATCTGCAACCATTCAAAGGGCAGCACCAAAGTATCCGGAAAGGGCTTTATCACCACTGCTTCTCAAATACAGGATCATCATCCATCACTCATCACAGAACAGGGGGTAATGCGCCTCGACTGCTTCATAATTTTTTATTCATACAATGTAATTAGCGAATGCCGATTTGAAATGTTAAAGGGCAATGAAACTATGGCTTTCGGCTATTATTATCGTTTAGAGGGTGAACAGACATTTTATTTGATACATTACTTGGCAATTTTGGCCTCCTGGATCCCATGAAATCCTTACATGAACATACCCACATTTTACTAATTTTTACGGCGGCAAAAGGTGATGGGAGCGGCCATGTTCTTGTAATTGCCCGACATGCTTTGCAAACTATGACGAGTGTGCATCTACAAGTATTCAGACAATGGTTTCAATAGGTGCTATTGAAATGCATTAGTGCATATCACTGACCGTAAGTCCGCACACACCTAATAATGGCGGCCTCCAGTGTTCGCATGAATAGTGGTAAACCCAATAGAGTTTTCACATATTTCTCCCAAAGCAGAAATCTGAGTCGGAGTTATGTTATATATAATAAAAAGGCATATTACGATGTATCAAGTAGGATAAACTCTATTCTTGAGTTGCATTGCCCTTTAAATGAACTTTAACACTTTTGTTTAACAATTACTGAAACATTTACACATTTTGAGGGGAGAATTTTTTAAATTATTTTTTATTGCTGGTTATACGTTTAAATTTAATGATTATTCCTTCAGTTTATCCTGCCTGAATATTTTGAAGACTAGTCGTAAACTGATTGAGGAAATGGTCAGAATTCACACAGGATGCTTAGGTAAACCACGATTTAAAACTACGAAGCATCATTTGTTAACCCATGGACACAGAATGAACGATTTGTACCTTTTCAACAATGTTGTTGATACACATTTGCTAAAGATGCCAAATAAATGTCATACTCTCAGATAATGTGATTTTCATATTTTACTTGCCTGCAAGAAGCACTCCATAGTTCTAAACCACGGTTTACATAAAGCTCCTTCGTTAATTCCAGCCAATAAGTACATTTTATGCAGTGCTTACCTTTCCATTCAAGTTTGATGTTCCACTCATAGAAAAATATGAGTTTTGCTTTGCGATTACTTGCTGATGCCTCTCCCTCGATTTCAGCTACCTCGTGAATTTCACACTGGCCTATATCAAGAGGGAAAGACAAAAGGAGCAATCAACCATCATGTCATACAACTGTTAACAAGAATGAACCCAAGTAAATTTCATGTTTCCTAATATACATACATGTACATAAAGTCATACACAAACACAGACACAAGAAAAAATAA
Source organism: Echinarachnius parma (assembly GCA_037951105.1). Classification (NCBI taxonomy): domain Eukaryota; kingdom Metazoa; phylum Echinodermata; class Echinoidea; order Clypeasteroida; family Echinarachniidae; genus Echinarachnius; species Echinarachnius parma. Next base: position 30,511 of record JBAMJV010008831.1, on the reverse strand, counting down.
ACATCACATCATTTAATCAGCATTTAACAGAAAGTGGTTCCAGTCCAAATTCAATCATCACAATTTTTTCTCAATTGAAATTACAGGTACATTTAAAATGTCAGTCATTGTTTTATTTGGTTTTCTAAGTTTGGCAGTAAGATAACAATATGCACAAACCATTCTGCTAGAGCTTGCAACTTGCAAGTTAACAAGACATATTACAATTTGAGTTCATTTGAAGTTTTCTGCAAAACTTGGGTTGGAGTGTGCAGGAATGAACAATCACAATTCATAACAAATTACTTGAAAAATACTATCAAAACCGTTTTAGTGGCCACCAGTGATGGCTGGCCATCAGCCAATCGGCCTATAGACATATAGTGGCCACCAAAAGTGAAATAATCAATGTTACAAATATTATAATATAATATAAGACTAGCAAATTACCCGTCACCAGATCTTTGAGTGAGATATGTTGAATGTTGTATTTTTGTAAATCTTTTTTTTTTTATATGTCCGAGTGTAAAAAAAAACATTTGGTTTAGTAATGGATTCTAAAATTATTGTTAGTTAAATAAGTTATAAGAGCGTATCAGTGGTCAGCATTTCGTCAAGTTCAGCACCAGTCACTAAACATACGTATAGTATACAGATTCATAATACTGGGCAGCATGCAGGCAGTGAGCAAGGGGGGGGGGGGGCACTCATGTATAATGTAAGACGGGTATGTGCCGCTTAAAAGACCCCCTTTTTCACACTCAATCACAGCTCTAAAGATACCCGATTTTCAAAACTTTCCGCTCCATAGACCCTCGGAATGACTTGGCTAGGTAGTTGAGTAGCGACAATCCTTTATTCTTCTTCTAGTTTTGCTCCATAGACCCCCGGAATGACTTGGCTTTGTATTTGAGTAGCGCCAAATCCATTATTCCTTCTAGTTCGGCTCCTTAGACTACAATTTGAGCCTTTTTGAGGGTTTCCGTAGGTATTTGGAATCTCCGAGTCTATGTATTTTGTAGTTTTAGTCTGCTCCTTAGACCCCTTAACTCCCCTTTCAGGGATTTTGTAGCTCTAAAGACCCTATATTTTGTGCGTTTGAGGGATTTTGTAGCTCCAAAGACCCTATATTTTGTGCTTGTAGTTAGCTCTTCAGACCCCCATTTCAGAGTTCCGTGCGTCAAAAAATAATTCGAGTGCCCCCCCCCCCGGGGGGGGGGGGGGGGGGGGGGGGTAGTGTTAGTAAGTGAGGGGTGATGGGTACTGGACGTATTAGAAAAAGTAATACAAATAGTGTTCAGTTCAAACCCCCCCCCCCCCATTTAAAATCTTAACTGGTCTCGAAACCACATTTTAGCGGTCTCGAGACCAAATTTAAGCGGTCTCAATACCAAATTTAAGCGGTCTCGACTGTCATTTTTCATGATCTCGGGCTCGAAAACTGCGAAAACCGTAGTCTCGGGCCTCGAAAATGTCAAAAAACCATTGTTTCAGCCTCGAAAATGTCGAAAAACCGTGATCCCGGCCTCGAAAATGTCGAAAAAACCGTAACCTTGGCCTTGAAAATGTCGAAAATTGTTGGTCTCGGCCTCGAAAACTGAAAAAACCGTAGTCTCGGCCTCGAAAATGTCGACAAACTGGTGTCTCGGACTCTAAAATGTTGACAAACTGTGATCCCGGCCTCGAAAATGTTGAAAAACCGTGATCTCGGCCTTGAAAATGTCGAAAATTGTTGGTCTCGGCTTTTTAATTTTTTTACGTTTCATGGTCTCGGCCTCGAAAAGTGCGAAAACCGTAGTCTCGGCCTCGAAAATGTCGAAAAACCTTGGTCTCGGCTTTGAAAATGTCGAAAAACCGTGATCCCGGCCTCGAAAATGTTGAAAAACCATGACCTCGGTTTTGAAAATGTCAAAAATTGTTGGTCTCGGCCTCGAAAACTGAGAAAACCGTAGTCTCGGCCTCGCAAATGTCGACAAACTGGTGTCTCGGACTCAAAAATGTTGACAAACTGTGATCCCGGCCTCGAAAATGTTGAAAAACCGTGACCTCGGCCTTGAAAATGTCGAAAATTGTTGGTCTCGGCTTTTACATTTTTGTACGCTTCATGGTCTCGGCATCAAAAAGTGCGAAAACCGTAGTCTCGGCCTCGAAATGTCGAAAAACCGTGGTCTCGGCCTTGAAAATGTCGAAAAACCGTGATCCCGGCCTCGAAAATGTTGAAAAACCATGACCTCGGTTTTGAAAATGTCAAAAATTGTTGATGTCGGCCTGGAAATTTTTCTACGACTACCCCGGCCCGCTGACTAAAAGCCCCCATTCAAAAGATCCTGGGTATGCCACTGCAAAAACAAATACGTATGCACTTCGAGTAGACATTTACAAAAAGCATTTAAAATGCAAGTGAACAACATATTTCGGTAGCCCTTCACGAAAGGATCCCCTGTTTTTTTTCTTCAAATTTTGAGAAATTTGTTTTTGTCTATCTCCATCACGCACCAAACATCGGCATATACAACAAAAAAAGCATGTTCAGATCATAATTAATTCAGTCATTCACTCATGCAGCACAGAAATGACTCCAGACATCACAAAAAAAAACGATTTAATTGACTTTCCAGAGTTGGAAATTGACACTCGTTTTGCAGTGTGTGAACTACCGGCGGACTACCAGTACCGCACAACACACTACACGAAAATATACTGTTGGGACTGCCACGCACTCTCGTAGCGCGCCGAGACAATCGCAGGTCCGATCGTAATCGACATTGTTGGGGATTTTCCCGACATGACTCTTTAAAATAAAACAAATTGACAGGGTATTTGGTGTCAAGTCTTATAAATGTATGATTAATCATATATTTAAGTTTCGGCTTTGCCCAAGGGTGATAAATAATGAAATTTTCTACTTTTCTGAAGCTTAAATTATTTTTGTTTTGTGGTGGGATCATGCCTATTTTTAAATATTTTCTCACATTATTTTGTTCGAATATTATATTTATCAGTAAAAATAGGTTATTCTTCTTTCATTTGGTATATGAAATATGAATTTTGGTAAGGTTTCAAGAGAGATACGGCAGTTTTTCCAAGGCACTTCAATAGCGGTCAACTCGTAAACAACTGAGGTGCTCCAGACGAAAGCTTATCGCAGACTCACGCTCCCCGTCTGACCGGTAGTAATTTGTTCAATGTTTGAGGTATCACTTTGGTTATAAAACGCACTACGGGTTTGTTTTTCGCACGCACATTTCGTATGTAGAACCTGCATCGCGATTTTATTGCCCAGACGCAGCTTGAAAACTGCATTCTGGACACATCACTTTGGTTAGTAAAACGCACCAAGGGTTTTTTTTTCGCACGCACATTACGTCAGTATAGAAGCTACATCGCGATTTTATTGCCCAGACGCGGCTTGAAAACTGCATTCTGGACACATCTTGGACACATTTTGGCGACCGACACATTTTGGCGACAGACAAAAACACCGTCCTCTTATTATAATATAGATATTGTTTGTTTTTCTATTTACTCATATAATTTCAAAATACAATTAAAACAACTATATTAAAGCTCCACAGACAAGAAAACTACCTCAAAATTGTGTTTTACTGTACCGAAGGTAGATTTTAATGAAGATTACTAATAAAAACTAATAAAAGTCATATTTGTGACGTCACATGTAGACAATCGCAGTATAGCTTGGTACTCTATTGCCATAGACGTACACGCTGAGTGCATCTAATCACGTTGACAGAGAGATATTATTTCGATTTTTTTTTTCTCAATATTTGCAAACATTTGTTTAAGTTTATATCATGGAGGATCTACACTCAGACATGTGTTACTGCATCAGGAACTGCTACAATTCATTTTTTAGGCATTTTCAGTAAAGCCTCAATTTCCAAGCAAATACGAGTTTGTTTTAATAGCAAGTCAAAGGCTCTGTATGTTAACCATGCGAGTTCGTACTTTGGTCCCCGTGTTGTGCTCCTTTTGAAACGTCATGTTCCGATGGGCACGTGCTTGCACACGCGCTCCGCTACAAATACCTTTTTTAGGAGTATGGAACGCTGATGCGAAAAACGGCAAAAAATTTGCATGAAATTTACCTCTTTGGCCCAACTTAAGGATTTCTTTGAAAAAAAGAATGTGGTATATATATCAATATACAGAGTGTTTACAAAAAAGCGGAACCCAACTTACACCAGCAATATCTTATGTATTAAACATAGTTATGTTTATTGCAATATATCATCGCAAAGATAATTTATTATTCTCTCATTTGATACCATATTTGTAATAATTGAGCTTGTAGTTATTGAATTGCAAGCATTTTAAACGAGCAATGTTAAAATTGCTTTGCGCACAAGATTTAGATCTATTCATCAACACGGTGTGATGGTCATTCATGGAAACCTCTCCTTGTGTTCTTTTGTCTTGTAATCCTTTTGTTCCGTAAAAAGTTTAACACAGAGATACTTTTTAAATCAGTTCCTTGCCTGATCATGCAACTGACCACTTAACTCGAGCACAAACCTGTGTGGACAGACATGGGGGTCATGTGGAAGGACCTTGGGGATAATTATGGACCCTCAACTCTTCAAAAAGTTGAATAAAATGTAAAACTATGAATCAAGAAACATCATGAAATGTCACTTGAATTTGTCCACTGTTTCATTCTTTACACTGCATTTAACAATTACTTTCTACTCTTGTGCGCAAAGTACTTTTTACATAACCTTTTTTAAAATAAGTTTTATTCAATCATGCATGACGTTATCACCACATATTTGGTATCAAACGAAAGAGTATGAATTAACCTTTGATATGACATATTGCAATAAATATAATTATGTTTATGTAATAAAATATTGCGGGTGGAAGTTGGGTTCCGCTTTTTTATAAACACCCTGTAGGCACATATTCACAGCTATATACCTGAATCAAAGCCGGGATTTCACTATACCTTTCAACAAGACGATAGCCGTAGTGTGTCTCGCCCAATTGCGCGCATTCATGCCAACAAAGTTTGGTTACAAACAGATGCAGGGTTGGAACTTGGCAAGTTATCAACCATTATAGAGTCTAGCAGGTAAACTTTCACATTTGACCTCATTTGACCTTTGACCTACTTATGTGACCTTTGACCCCATAATATCATGGAGGCTAATATAGGGCATCTACCAATCAAGTTTGATTACAAACAGATGCAGGGTTGGAAAGATATCAACCCTAATAAAGTCTTGCAGGTAAACTTTCACATTTGACACCGGACCCACTTATGTGATATTTGACCCCAGAATATCATGGAGGCCAATATAGGGCATCTACCAATCAAGTTTGGTTACAAACAGATGCAGGGTTGGAAAGTTATCAACCCTAATAGACTTTTACCCCAAATTTTCACATTTGACCTTTGACCTACTTATGTGACCTTTGACCACAGAATACCATGGAGGCCAATATAGGGCATCTACCAATCAAGTTCGGTTACAAACAGATGCAGGGTTGGAAAGTCATCAACCCTAATAGACTAATAGACCAAAACTTTCACATTTGACCTTTGACCACAGAATATCATGGAGGCCGATATAGGGCATCTACCAATCAAATTTGGTTACAAACAGATGCAGGGTTGGAAAGTTATTCAAATTTGTGTAAGGTCACGGAGGACGGACAGACAGACGGATGACGGACGGAGGACGGAGGACAGTGGACAGACGGACGCAATTTGGATCCCTTAGTCTCCCTTCACCTTGGTGGGCTCGACAAAAAGTATGTCATGTATACAAATATTGATGAACTAAACTAAATGAAATTGATAAGCTTACTATGGGAGTCTTTGTGTTGTAACAAATCTTACATTAGAGAATGATTCCTTAGGAGTGCTCATAAAATTATGCATCATAAAGTATAAAGGAATGACTATGTTACAAATAAAAACCAAAAAAAGACAAGTGAGTATTTTATGTCATTGTTGAATTAATTAAAGAATATTAAAGCAATTTCAGTGCAGTAAATCATCCCAAAGGCATGGAGATGTATCAGATTTGTATGCAAAAAAGTGTTTTACTTTCAAAATCTAAAAACAAATTACAAAATGATTATAGTACTAAAATAATAGTTAGAGATATCACTTATTGGAAACGATGCAAATTTCATGTATGGAAACAATGTAAGAAAGACATTGAAGCCAATGAATGCTTAAGTATAGTATTTAAATAAATCACAAATATTCAAGCACTTTAATGTGAGCAATAATTTTTATCAAGATAGATCTTACAGTGTACCCAAGAATTATTTGGACACCTTGAAAAAATCACTTTAATTTAGAAAAAATTTTGAAGAAAATGTTTAGTAAAAAGCTGCCTAAAATTCATTGTATGTGTTTATTAGATGCTGCTTTGTTGAAATCAAGATCAAATATAAGACCATTTTTTAAAAATTATCAAAATAGTTAGTTTCCTATTTTTTAGGATGTCCAAATAATTGTTGGTTACACTGTATATCTTGATATCAAGATATAAGATCTGCAAGCACAATTACCATTCTCATCTGCCACCTTAATGTTGCTGAGTAGCTCTTTCAGTTTGTCCTTGGACCATCTTGATGCATCTCTCTCAGTCCTACAGTAGGAAAACAAGAATTAAATACTAGGAAAAGTATGAACAATAGCAATCATGCAAATAACATGACTTAGGACATGTACATGTATGCCATGAGGTATAAACTCACCGATCTAGTTTGCCCCACTACATGACATGTCTTTTTGATGCTAATTTTGTTGTATTTAAAGCGCTTTTCAGCAACCGTTGCAAAACTTTTTTTGCACACAGCATTTAAATGGTGGGTATACGGTGATGACCAGTCAGGTGCCCCCCCCCCCCAAATCCGGTTGCCCCTGTAACATACTCGCCTCCTTTACAAAGTCGCCTCCATACCAAGTCGCCCCCTAGTATTAGGGGCAACTTGGTAAGGAGGCGACTTTGTATAGGAGGCGAGTATGTAACAGGGGCGACCCGACTGGTCACCGTATATAGTACCGTACCCACCATTTGAGCGCTGTGTGCAAAAAGTTTGGCAACAGTTGCTGAAAAGCGTTTTAAATACAACAAAATTAGCGTCAAAAAGACATGTCATGTAGTAGTGGAGCAAGCTAGATCGGTGAGTATACTCATAGTTGCCAGAGATATATGATATTTCTGTAAAAACAAGCGCAAAACCCATATTTGCATGTATTTATGACTGCCATGCCAGTAACTGACTTTCTGTAATCCAGTCATTTGTGGATGATGCCGTTATCGGCCCGCACGATGGGCGTCTAGCACTAGAAGGCCGACGGTAAAATATTTCAAAGAGGCCATGATGAAAGCACTAGATTTGTCGATCTAGTGAAGACCATTTCTTCCCATTTTATTACTTTATTTGGTAGAACCAAAAAATTAAAATGCCAAACATTACACACAAAAAAAGGGGTCGAGTTGTACGAGGTCAGATCCAACTACCGTGGGTGCTAGAGAACCCGGCCAGTCACACACAACACAGATTAGCACAGTGCGTCATTGACTTTGTATACGCACCGTGCGCGGTGTCCGGGTTCTCCTGCACTGCGATAAATTGAACCTTGGTGCATGAAATCGCGCCGTGCGGAAACCCGCTTTGCCGTTGAGCGATAATTTTTTATCAGCAAAGGCACTGCGATATTACGGTCCAATTGGTGTAAGTTTCTACCGAAATGAACTACTGAGCGTAGATTTACAAAAGCGAGAATAAAGATTATAAAAATTGAAATCTCAAATTATCGTGAACAAAATAAAAAAATAACAAATTTTGGAGTTTAAAGACTGACTTTCAAGCGATTTTCTGGATAACCAGGAGGACTAATAACAGAACAGCAATATACATGTATTTTATGAGCAATATGCAGATAAATCGTTTGATATAAGTTTTGAGTCGCATGTTCAGTGCATTCTCGGCAAATCTAATTTCAAAGGTAGCCCTGTCCATTTTTTGGCCGGGTTCTCCCCCGGCCACATCTACAAAGTAAATGGTTCACTCAGGTGAACCATTTACACGCAATATATGCAAATGCGCTGGAGATAACAATACCAGCCATTCGTACACTATTGCCGGTTCAACAGTTGAACGGCGTGTTTTAGGACGCATCGGTAAGGAAAACGGACGGGAAATAATCATTTTATTTCTACATTTTGCGGTCTTCAAAACAACAAAGTCAGTAATTATTATCAAAGTATATGAATTGTGGATCACATAAACGAATGTTTTTTTTTGCATTTGCTGGTAAATTGAGGGAGAAATCAGCCGACAAAAAAAATTGTTTCCGTTGGATAGTGCAGCGGGCGGAAGAGGCCGGTTGATCTCCGCACAACCCTATTGTAATGAACCTATGTGTGCCCCCGGCCAGGTTCTCCAGCACCCACGGTACTACCAACTCGGTTTGGCCGAGTTTAATGTAGGGGTCGTTGGCCGAGTTGGTGAGTAAGGGTTAGCCGTTGGCCGATTTGTCCGGCACGAGGGCCGAGCCGAGGCCACAAAAACCAAAATCTATTAATAATCATCATTCATGATAATATAAAGTAATATTGAAATTAAATTAGATTTGTCTAATAATGAAAATGATAGATTTGTCAATTTAATAGTTTACGAGTAAGCAGATGAATGATGCACGTTTTGGCCTTTTGGGGCAAATCTAATTTCGGAACAAAGACAAAGTCAAAGTCAAAGACGTAATCTCCGTCATTTTACTGCTCTGGGTGCGGGAGATCGCGAGTGTACTCGCCTGGACCGGCGGCCTGGAAACTTGGCTGACCGGCATCGCCATTGCCATTGGGTCATTACATTCATGATTGATTGGATTAGTAATATTCATAGCCAACTTACCAGTGCCAGTTATTGACATTAGTTGCATCTGCCCTTTCTTCCACAATCCACCGAGGGTCACCTTTTCCCCATTTAGCCATATTCGATGAAAGAGGATGAAAATTAGCTTTTCTGAATGGCGTCAACAAACACGTTGAGGGATTTTTTTTATCCGATCCGAGCTATCGCAACAACGTAGAGGGCTCAATTCCGTCTACAATCCACAGAAATACAATATACAATCCATTTGGTCCACAAATCATTTTGTCTACCAGAAAAGTGGTCTACAATCCATTTTGTCTACCAGAAAAAGTGTTCTACGATCCATAGCCTCACCAGCACCACCACTTATACCGTTTGTGCTTAGCATACAGAATCACATTGACGTAGTGCGTTATTTTTTCGCTCGGCGGGGCTATTGATTGTTCGAGGGGTGTGAGCGAATTCACTTTGACCCAGTTGACAATGAGTTGTTAATGGTTACGACCCGACGCTAGCGGTATAGAACAAAGGCACCACGAAGTGTGTGGGGTCATGTGTAACATACAAAGTATTTTACACATGACAGTACAGGTATGCATAGCCTACGCGATATACCTGCGTCTACAGTGGCGGATCTACGGGGGGGGGGGGGGGGGGGGGGGGGGGGGGTAGGGGGTTGAATTGAATTGAATTGAATTGAAATGGTTTTATTGAACAAAATCTGATTAAAACAGCTTGGTAGCTGATACATATCAAATTTACAAAATAATGTATACACAAAATTGTTGACAACATTGAACATTGACAAAATATACAGTACAGACATTACAGAATAAAGAACTAGTGAAGTAGCCTATAACGTGTAAATATTATTGATGCATACATTTTAATATCTATAGGCAAAAGGGGCATTATACCATAAAACTAAAACAAATAAAAAAATTATACCCGTGCAGGTACTAACTTATTGAGAAACGTACTGTGGGAGTACATGAAAAGTCAAATTATGAATAATCAAAGTTGAATTTGCAACATCATAATTAAATAAATCATAATTGTAATTGTTCAAAATTATATGTATCAAAGTGTCCTAACATCAAAACATTACATTATAATTATGGGAATTAAAATATATAACACTATAGGTAAACAATTTAAGGTTAAGTATATCATATTTCAAATCGGCATATTAATATTATATTCAAGCAGTTTTGAGTACAAACATATTATATAAAATCATCAAATTAATATTATAAACAAGCGGTTTATGTATACAAATATAATATTCAAAATCAAGTATTATAACACGCATCTCTATGGGCTTAATATGATCACCCGGCGTTTATGACGTCATTCATGGAATAGCATTTACTATTCCATGAATGACGTCACGCATAGCACATTTTTCTCCATGGGCATTACTATGTTTGGTCACATGACGCTATGTAGACCAATCACTGAACAGGATTTCATTCATGTAGGATATAATAAAATATATAAATCAAAATCAATCTGATATTAATTACTATAACGTGAAGATCATGTCATACTGTGTTATACAAACAAGCAGATTAATGCTCTAATTATAAATAATACATGAAGAAATTTCAAATGAGATGTCGGTTTAACAATCTATTAATAATAACAACAAATTAAGCAAGGAAGTTCATCAATATCAGTCTGGTATAGAATGTGCGAAGATAAACTGATGTGCAATGAAATCGAAATTATAAATTATAAATCGAAGCAGAATGGGTATAATATATAGATACATAGATTTTAAAAAGCAATTACCCAACGTGGACGATCCCGCCACCCTCGCTTCACCTGCAGCACCCATTCCCGGGGGGGGGGGGGGGGGGGGGGTCCGACTCTCATACAATGTGCTACCCACCCGTGTCCATAAACCTCTGAAATGGACCCTAAAGGGCGTATCGCACCTTTCAAGTTTGCATCCGTAAATGGCGTAATGCTGTGAAAACCTTATACCCTTATTTTCTATGCCACCATGGCGTCATAATTATATATACTATAATAATAATAATATCTTTGTATGCCACCATAGTTTTTGTAAAAACTTAAATTAACCTTTTCTCTTAGATTGGTCTGGCATATATTATATGCCTTATGACTCCTTTTACTCGTTTCACAAGATTTTAGTAATTATTTGTCTTAAATGAGATTCATGTATTTAATTGAATGGTAAGGCGATACAGAGTTAATGAGTAATTGGGATCTTGTACATGTATTTTCAAAGTTTTTTGGATCTCTTTATAATTATGTCTTATTGTGCTGCTAATTTTTGTAATTTTTAAAGATATACATGTACTGTAGTAATTTACACTTCGTTTGATTTTATATTATAAGTAAGTCGAAAAACTGACTGTCAAATTCGAAAGAACATACAATGTTAATGACAGAATAAACTTTATTTTATCAAAATCGGTTCAGAAACGGCTCAAATATCCATAAATATATTTTTATTCAAAATGTTCTTCACCGGCAATCACCGGGCGATATTTAGACTTTTTAGAAAAATTTCAAAAAAATGCTCGAAGACTACTTTGAAAAAAATCAGAATAGATTTGTTAAAAGTCGTTGATGATAATTATCTCTATTGAATCATTATTTTAACAAACATTAAATGCACAATTTTGTATGAAAAAAGGGCTAAAACCAATGATATTTTTTAAATAGCGCCCTCTTGAGTTGTAAGGGCTCTTTTGGAATGATAACAGGGGTTTTGACTAATTTTCGTTTGTAATTGTGTATACTTTTCGAGCATGGTGAAGTTATAACTATTACTTTGTACCGTAATGGTGCAGGTTTTGGTTACTAAAGTTAACTTTGACCAATACTCAACGATAGGATATGCATATTGCAATAATTCAATTTTTAGGCTACCATTTTTGTGCTTATCTTGCCAAATACATTTGTGCCTCGCCATCCGCAGAGGAGCCAGAAGTCGCAAGATGTCGAACCTCAGAAATCACGATTGATTTGAAATTGCATGAAAAAGTGAAAACAAATATTATTGCCTCATACATTTCCCTGATATCTGTTCTACCGGTACGCAAAATATCCAGTAAAAATATCCAATGGAAAGGTAAAAATTAAGCAGAGTTTTGAAGCATGTTTTTTGCAGGTTTGAAAAGTTTGCGTTCCAAAATTATTTGCCACTAAAAGCGATCGATATTAAGCTCCGCCTCTTAACAACCCCTTTGTGCTAAGTTGGAATCTCTGTAGCTGTCAGGAGCGGCCAGCTCACATCGAGATTCTTTAATACCTATTGACTGTGCACGGAGATTAGTAATCCAAATGGCCTCCATTGTATAGTGGCCCTATTGAGTTTGACAAAGTATGTTTATGACAATACGACCCAAGTCCTATCCAATTAACTGCACACCCACCCCCCCCCCCCCCCCCACCCCCACCCTCCAACCTCATACACTATGTACACCACTGTGGTTGAGTGTGAGTATTATATAGATTAAAGAATTGGGCCCTGTAACATAACATTCATTAATCGTATGTAGAATTAATTTGTCGTACTAAATATTTAAGTAGTTCATAATAATTTTATAATAAGGCATACCCCCCCCCTCCCCCACACCACCAAAAAAAAAAAAAAAACGCTATTTAGAGCTTGTTTTAAGTTGGCTAAAGCACTATCCCACTCTTTTATATACCCTCATTTTGAAGTTGACCGAGGCTCGCCTCCGTTACTTAGACACCTGTTTTAAAATTTTCTAAGGGACATCCCCGGGCATCCCCGCCAAAAGAACGAAAACAAACCCTGTACCAACGGATCCCCCCCCCCCCCTCCCCCTTTGGTACCTGGGGCCTCCCCCTTTGGTACCTGGGGCCTCCCCCTCCAAAATGTCTAGCTTCGATACCCCGTTTTACTTTTCACGTATCAACATACTGTTCTTTGTAATAGTTTTTACATTACGCACCAGACGCAAGTTTGCATTCCTAAAATCAAACTGCCAGTCAATACCGATTAATCGAACAATAAACAGATCCAGAGCGGAGCCCCTTTTGTTACCTGAAAGTGCTCGCTATTGTATCATGTGCTCGATGTGTACAGTTTATCGTTCCAAACCCACTTAAATTGTAATTAAATCTGTTCATATCTCTACAATGCATGGATAATATTCAACAGTTTCTGGAGGGAAGGTGTATATCATACATATTTACTGATATGCAATTTTTCAAGAAAATTGAATAAAGGTTGCTACGACATTCTATTCATGCAATCGGTTCATTTATGGCCTGCTTAAAACGCTAATTTCACTTTCGAAATGGATGTAAAGTTTCTTGAGCTATTTTCTCGGCATCTTATTTCCAGACCGTTCAATATTTGCCTTAGAAAAGCGTCAATAACTCCGCGTTGCAGAATCATTATGAGACAAACTTTATATCATATTAAAGCTTAGATATTGCTGAATCGAACTAAATACAAATCCAGAAAATCAACTTTGTCGACTTTCGGTTCTTCTACGTAGGACGGGTCACATTTTATAAATATATATTATTTTGTTGTAGTTGATGTTATAAGTAATATTTGTATTGCGTTGTAATATATTTATGCATGTATGTTTATATATTTGTGTTGTACGTACACAATGCACTGTAGTCCTCGGACCATATTACAGTCTTGTTTATTTTATGTGTTATATACATGATTGAGCGCGTTCAACGGACAGCTACGCGCATAGCACTTAAACAGATGAGGGGTGAGATGGCCTAATGCCGATAGACTTAAAGCTCTCAACTGGTTTGCATTGTCATCAAGGAGAGACTATCTCCTTTGTTCATTTTCCTTCAAATGTCTATCTGGTATATGTAACTATTCAATGCTCTCTGGAAACATTATTGTGAATCCTCGACACCCTGACAGTTTGACATTTCAGCATCTAACTTCTAGAACACAATCTCTTTTTTGTTCGCCATCTCGTCGTTTGCCTAGAGTCTGGAACAGTCTGCCATCTAGTGTCAAAGATGCTGCCATTCTTTCACCTTTCCCTGCATTCCTTTTCCAGTTCGTAGATAGCATATGGGACCCGGATATGGGTCGTTTGACCCCTTGACCATTGAATTCTACAATCATGGGTAGGATATAAAGCTTTTACTCTGTGCAGTCATGTTCAGAGTGGCAGATGGTTGTCATGGGATATCCTTTGTTACTTTCATGAGAACAATTGATCAACCTACGCAACAAGGAATTTCCAATCGATGTACTCAAGAATAACAAGTAAAGAACCTTATCCAGTCCTTTCAATTCGATGAATGCCGCATTGGTACAATTGACCTTTGTATTGCGCATGCGCAGATTGTAACTACGAACTGGCTTATAGGCTCATTTGGCTACCAAGGTCATTAAGTTGCAATTATTTAATATGCAACTTCGCTTTAGTGTTGTTCCTTTATACTAGGTCTTATCATAAATAGTCGAGGGAGCGGTAATACTCCCAATGCCCTTATTACCTCGAAACATGTAGAGCAAAGCATGTTTACTTTTTATAACTCATTCATAATATATTTTCCTTATATCCATAATATATGAACCACGTTAATTGTTAGAATCATTCATTAATTTATTCCTTTTAAAGTCGTCTATCCTCTCTGTTCAATAGGCTCATTTTGACTCACAAGGCCATACAGTTGCAATTATTTGATACGCATCTTTGCTTTAGTATTGTTCCCTACCATTTTACACGGTCTGAGTCTTATTATAAATAGTCGATGGAGTGGTGATACTAATGTCCAATGCCTTTATTACCGCGAAACATGTATACAATTGTTGCATGTTTTCTTCATATAACTCATACATATTGTATTCCCGTATATACAGATAAATATGAGACACATTAGTTGATATAATCATTTCATTAATTTATTCTTTATTTAATGTGGTTAAGAGCTATATTTGGACGTTGATAGATAATTTTTAAACCATCTTCGTATACGTTAATTGTTATTCATGTTCCGTAATGCTGCATCTTCTGCCTTCTGGAGCCAGTATGTGAGGGTTCACATGCCGTAGGGCAACAGTGATGTACTTTACTTTTGTGTACCCTGGCCCACATACTGCTCCTCACTATTTTCTTTTGTCAAGTCTTCAGTTTTGTAACTTGTATCTTTGTATTATGTGCATATATGTTTATAGTTGTGTTGTATTTGACATTGTATTATGCTATTTGGTCGAATGAATAATAATAATAATAATATATACAAAACCGAGATAATTATCTATCTTTAATGCGCAACGTCTAAAACGTGTACACCTGAAAAGGACACCCTTTTTGTGTGTTTTTTTCTAATGAGTGCTGATAACGTCGACGACGCCGCATGAGCTGAAAATGATACCCTGTTGATACCTGAATAAGACCCTAATTAAGCCTACAATAATCCGTATGATGACTTTGATAAATCACGGAAATGGGAGTGGATAAATTGACCGCCTCTTTCCTTCTGTAAAAACAATAACACTCCAGGGGGGGGGGGGGGGGGGTACTCGTGTATATTTGCAAGACGGTTATGTGCCGCTTCAATGACCCCCCTTTTCACTGCCGAGCTTGCCGCTAGTAAAGGTCACATTTTCATTTTTAAAGTTAAAGGCCGATCGCTGATCCTATAGGCTAAGGGTCCCATTGACATTTTTTTAAAAAGACCGATCGCCCCTCCTACGGGTCTAATTTGTTTTTATCAAAAAGGGCCGATCGCCGCTTCTAAGGGTCCAATTTTCATGAATTAAATAAAGCCCGATCGCCGCTCCAAAGGTTCCCATTCGTCATAAAAGAAAGAAAAGGCCACTGCCTCGAACATTTTGGGCGGCGGACAACCCCCCCCCCCCCCTTTTTTTTTTACACGACTCTCGGACTCGGCCACAAGCGCCCCTTAGACCCCCGTTTTGAAGTTGGTCGAGGCACACCCCCGGGGCTCCTTAGACCCCGTTTTGAAGTTGGCTGCCGCTCTTTAGACCCCAGTATTGAACTTGGCTGAGGCACACTCCCGCCAAAAGATAATTTGAGTACCCCCCCCCCCCCCCCCCCCCCCCCGACTCCCGAGGAAATGGGCATTGCTGGTAATTAAAGAGATCTAGTAACTTTGTAGACTTGTGCAAACAGTGATGAATAGTGATGAATAACGGGTGAATTATTGTGAAAAGTGTTCATATTAAATGGATGTTCTGGCCGAGTAATGTGCACCCCCCCCCCCCCCCCCAAACACTCCCACTCTTGAGTGAGTTATAGCAAGGAGGTATAAGAAAGTACAATGGCATATGGCAATGGCAATGACTAATTGGCTTGTACATGGACCAGATTGATAGTAGACAAACTGGCTTGTAGACTAAATGACTGGTAGACCAAATTAATCGTAGACCACGTGTCTGGTAGACGAAATGGTTGGTGGACCAAAAAGATCGTATATATACACACTATGTCTTGTCTGGTAGACGAAATGGTTGGATGGATCAAAAGGATTGTAGACCCAAATAATTTGTTTAGACCAAATGGGTTGTAGACTAAATGATTTGTAGACAAATTGACAGGTAGACGAACTGAATCAAAGACCAAAATGACTGGTAGACGAAATACTGCGGACGAACCGGGTATAGCAAATGGCAGATGGACCATCTGACCAGTGGACCAAAATAACGAGCGATACGCGCGCTATTGTTAGTGTGCATTCAGCTGTGTGCCGAGAGAATGGGCATGGTTGTTTGGTGATATGACGGGCAGTAAGTGCGATTTATCAGGCACTGACTTGGTAAAAATTGACAAAAATGGGAACCTGACATGGTGTCACTCAGAGCGCCCTAAAACAAAAACTACACGACCAAAATTACTGTTCTTGGTATCGTGTTTCATTGGAAAAGATACCCTATCCGATGGACATAATCATTTTGTTGCTATATTTTGGGAAGTGCCCCGTTCCGTTTTTTTTTTTTTTTTGGGTGGGGGCCACCCTGTAGAAGAATGTACGCATGCAATGTAAAATAGTAAATTGTATTAAGGGTTTATGAAATGTATTACACATATTTGTTTCACATTGTACACCAGTGGCGGGAGTCCCTGCGTGTATAATTATGAAGTTAGAAGGACAACATTAAAGGGGTAGTCCAGTTTTGGTATACAGTGCGCTGCACAAAATAATTTGTTTGTGAGATAATGAAAAAAACTGAGTGTCAAATTTGACCGAATAAAACCTGAAAATAATGTGTGCTCGTAGCACACTTGGTGAGCACTTTGGCAAGAAACTCTTAGGGAGTAGGGGCCCGCTAATTAGCCCCTGCCGGGGCCAAGGGGGTAGAGCCCCCGTTAGCTATTTTCGGATTCAGCTGTTTAGAAATGCACATTGCAAGCACCCTGATGTAATGGAATCCTGAAATGAATCAGGGTACAGATTTGATATAAAAATATATAAGTAGTTGTGTTATGAATGGCAGGCATTCAACGGGTTATTTTTATATTTTGAGAGGGGTGAGGCAAGGATCCTCTCTCGCATAGGCGTCGATCACGGGGGGAGGGGTGGATATATCCCTCTAATATTTCAGTTGGGGGGATGGCCTGTATTATTACCCCCCCCCCCCCCCAATATTTTGGGTTCAGAATATGAAGAGCTCGTTTCCAAAAGAGGTTAGGTCCATTTTCCATCAAAATTCATTTTTAAAGCTTAATTTATAGATTTTGAGCAGCTCTATCCGGTAAAGCTAACAGAAAATTGAAATTCATACTGGAAAGTTGTTTAAATTTACAAAGAAAATTCTTTTTTTTTTCTTCAAAAGAGGTTAGGTCCAACACAGTTTGTTTCCAAAAAAAGGTTAGGTCCAAAAAAAATAAAATTAACACAATTAATTAAAACAAACAGAAGGTGCTGGGATTACAAAAAAAAAGTTATTAAAAAAAAAAAACCCTCCTTTATTTGAATGTGACAGCTTTCTATATTCTTAATCAATTATTAGGTTGACATCAACATGAGCAGAAATACTGGAATAGGTGTCTGATGTACCGGTAGGTGTGTGAAGGTGTAGGTGTGTGACGGTGTGATCAGTCAGTGCTTTGATGGGGGTGGGTTTTTTTCTTGGGCTAAGGGGGGGGGGGGGGGTAAAGGAGACGTGAGGAAGTAGCATGTCTTAGTTCATTTTATCTTTTGTTATAACCTCCATTATGTTTATTCAATGAAGTAAGTGAATTGAATATACAGTTGATTTGTAATTGTTTATATATGTAAGGTAGTTATTTCTACTTTATCTTTCATTAAAACTGTAATTATTCAGTTCTCTGTTTATGAAAAAGATGTTAACATTGGACATGAATTGTTTATGTATATTCAATTGTAAATGCATGTACATAATTAGGAGGAATACAAATCAATTCACAACAACAACAAAAATAGTGTATGTGTGTGGTGTGGGGCGGGGCGGGGGTGACTGAATATTGCATTCTAGTCAGAACTTCTATTAATTCATGGACGGAAAAGCAGTAAAATAGAGTCTGTGCCTTGATGAAGAGTTGGTTGGAATAGAATGGTGCATCAATCATAGAGTGCCCCATCCCCTTAACCCATTTATATATAAACCTAGCTCCTAACTGTATAACAGTTCCCCAGATATTCACTAGATCATGCATGTTATAATTGTGTAGTTTACACAAAAAAACATTTTATATTCCTGTGCATAAAGTGCTGGCATTTGGATCACAAATTGTCCTTTGAAATTTGGTAAAAAATAATCTGTACTGAGACTTGAACCGACGACTCTGCGGGGACAGAAAGCCATGCCTCAGAATGGTTTGCTACAACCACCGACCCAAGAGCTATTTCTGCCTGCTGAAAGGTTTTTTTAATGTCAAGTTATGTTCCCTTTTTCTCACTTTGCATGATTATTTATCATAAATATTCATTAAGACTGATTATGACATTAGTTAATAGCCAATTACATATTCATTATGCTTGCTGGCGCTCTATGCCCCACATGAGTTTATAGGTGAACATTAACGGTATTCTTGGTTTTGTACTTCTTATGAATGTGTATTGGTTTTGTTTTCTTTTGTTTTATATTAAATAATTATCTATGATTAAATACAATTTTACCATCAACCAAACTAAAAGGAAATTACAACTGTTTTCATCTTGTATTTTCTTTTTATTATAAAACAAAATAATACTGGAGTTACAATCTTTGGACGGATATACATTGTATTTTTGTAACATTGTTCACAAGCGAAGTTTACAAAGTAAAACACAGCTCCATCTTGGCAAGATCTGTATCCCAAAGTGGGAACATTTTAAAATTCTTAAAGAGATAGTACAGTTCTGGTCAAATTTAATTTTAGAAACTTAAACTTGCAATTTATAATACAAAAAAAAAAATATAGTATTAATTCAATGATGCTTGAATGAAACAAAAACATATAGATGGCTAAGTTTCAGAGTTGTTTTCATTCAAAAAGCAGCTGTTAACACAAGAGGGTGACCTCGAAAGTTTCAACCATTTTTGAATAAAAATTGTGAATGTGATTTTTGGTTAAAATAATAAACCAATAGATAAATTATCAAAGATTATTTTAAGGTCGCTTTGGTAAATTTTCTTAAATTATTTAATAAATATTGGGCCCAACATTTATTCCAATCGGATGATATTCATGGATATATCAGCAATTTTTAAACTGATTTTGATCAAACAAAGTTAATTCTGTCTTTAATATTGTGTGCTTTTCAAATTTACACTTAGTATTTCATTAACTTACAAAATAATGATTTCTTGAAGCACTCTCTAACCAAAACTGTACTATCCCTTAAAGGCTTAAATGTTAATATTATAATATAATGTTTCTTCACAAAGCATATATAATAAACATATTTCCTATTCTAAACAGAAAAATATTTAGAAACGATGTAAAGTGGAACCACATTATTAAGAGGTAATATATAACAGTACTCTGTTGTAACAAGGTGATTTATAATATTTTGTTTGTTTACCCTGTTATAAACAAGATACCATGGTAATACCATGGTCCCAATACATACTTTACCAGGTTCCACTGTATCTGAGAGCCTCTAATACCTTTATAATTGCCTATTTTGAGTAAGCATAATCAACAGTTCTATACTAAAATACTTGCAAAATGCAGGTAATACCAATCTTGAGACCACACTTTCCTGAGATAATATAATGAATTATTCGTAAATCCGAAACCTGTATTGTATTAATTAACTACATCCATATTGAGCCCAGTGTGATATGTTCATACATTTGAAATACAACAAATTCTGTTCTAAAAGTTTGATCAGCAAAAATATTCAGCCAATCAATTTAAAGACATAAATCAAAACTTGCATTAATTCCTCATAAATATATATTTTTTTCAATCTTTAAAGCAATAACATATATTTATTTGTTATGTTCATGGCAAGAAAACGACCAGGTAATCAATATTCAAGAATGCATACTGGAGATTAACTTAATTAGCCAATAACTAATTTTAGCTTCTTTGTTTCAAAGATTCATTAGAAATTATAATTATTTTATACTTCCCCAAAAGTCATTTTACTATCTATGTGCCGATGGGGGGCAGAGTTGTATCTTGCCTCACACCTTCTTGCTGCACCCTGGTACTCACAATCTCCCTCTCACAGACCCCTATCTTGCTTGAGATAGGTTTGAGGGGCACCATGCTGTTGGGGAAGCGGTTTTGTCGCACCTCACAGTTAGGGTGTGAAGTCAGGTCCTGTGTCATGATGTTCCTCATGCTGTCACTGCCCCGTCCAGGCTGCCCAGCCCTTGCAGAAAGAGCAGACGAGTTGTTGGTGAAGTTTGGCTGTGACGTGGGGTGAAGGACGTCCCAAACAAAGTTTCCATGGAGCTGTTTGATGCAAATAATAGACAATTGTGAGATCATGGTAACTGCAAAACATATACTAGTATGTGCAAACTTGCCTTATATTGGTATACAGAGTGTCTAACTCCTACTCACGATAGCGTAGCAGATTTCTAATTGAACATGACTAAAAAAACTTAACCTACTTTTAACAATGTGTGCAGTACATTTTGTCAGTCAATTGGGATAAATAGAAAACAAGACACTGTTTCTCTCTAATGGATACATTGTGCCCTTTTAGTAAACTGATGTCAGAATTGTACATTTCACCTCAGAGTCTGCTTTTGATCACTTACAATTACACAGGTGTTGATTGCTTTTAATTAACTGATAGTACTAAAACAATACTATCACCGACTTACTCCATTATACTCATGACTGAAATGCTTGTTTACCTTTCCTCTCTGTGGCTGGTTATTGGAAGCGCGGCTGTTGTAGCCATGCTGATAGGAAATGTGTTCAACTAGAAGCCTTGGACCAGTTGGGTTCGGCAGATTACTGATGGGCACTGGATTGGATACAAACATAAAACATTATAAAATTACAAATACTTTAAATAATCTTACATTGACTTATTTTGAAAATCATCTGATTTCAAGTGACTGAGCTTTGCCACAAGTTGAGAATTAAATATTGTGGCTTTTCATATTGCAAACATTGTCATTGTAATGTCATAATTAGTGCTGAGTCAAAACGTTTAAAGGGTACCACCACCCAAAAATAATATCCTTATATATGAAAGGTAACATCTTTAGTATTCTATTCCATCAACAAGTTCACATAAATATTCCACCCCCCCCCCCCCGATCTAGGCCGCCGAACGCGCGGCCACCACAAATGCACATAATTCAATATTCATCACCAGGAGCATTTCTTGTGTCATTATTTACCAATTACCATAATCACCATCATCAAAAATATTTAAAAGCAAATAAACTTTTAAATATTTTTTTACCAAATTCTTTGCATTTAAAGTTTCTCAGGGTAGTTACCTGGGCCTTGTGCAGCCATTTTGTTTGGGTTAGAACCATGTCTGGTCTGAGCCTTGGGCCTGTCCCTATGCCTCTGGTAGTCATTCCTGCTGATGGTGTCCTTGGTGAATACAGGATTCTTGCTTGTGTCTTGATTGGCCCTGGAGGGCCACCAGTGTGTGTCTGCAGGGTCTACCTTGGTCTTGACATCACAGATGGGATCGTGGAGTGTGGCAGGGTCCTGGAGAAGGAAGCCCACACCATCAGGGTGTGGCTTGTTGTGTCTGGTAGATGAAGATACACGAGGCTTGGGCTGAGCAGGATGCTTCTCTCCCTTGAAGATTGTGCTGTAATGAGAGCCGCTAGCTTGTTCATTCTCGTTGTAGTTTCCAAAGACCCGTCTGGTTGCACCAAGACTGGAAAATATTAAAATGAACATTTATCAAGCAATGTTACACAATTTATCATTAGAATTAGCAGCTTTGCAATGGATTGGAACCAGTTATGAATGTATGGCATTATAGTCATGATTTATCCTTTCCATATATGGTAACCTAACCAAGCCCTGTGCGACGTGTTAGCTTCACCATATTTGTGTAAATGGTCCAGCTGACGGGACCATTTACTTTAGTAGATGTGCCCATACCCTCCCCAAAATTATAGACATGCATGGAGGGTGTGTCTGTGCAGGCGCGGAGCTACATTCGGAAAACACAATGCACTGGGGGGGCGAGCATTGTTTGTGAACAATGCTCGCCCCCCCCCCCCCCCCTCCAATGCATTTTGCTTTTCGAACGTAGCGCCGCGCCTGTGTCTGTGTGAGCGTTGAAAATATTTTTTTAATGAAATGATCCACCTCAAATTCGATATAATTGACAAGCCC
Organism: Echinarachnius parma; assembly: GCA_037951105.1. Classification (NCBI taxonomy): domain Eukaryota; kingdom Metazoa; phylum Echinodermata; class Echinoidea; order Clypeasteroida; family Echinarachniidae; genus Echinarachnius; species Echinarachnius parma. The sequence goes on along the minus strand of JBAMJV010008831.1, from coordinate 7,931 downwards.
ATTCATTCCCCTTTACATTGATGCCTCATTTGTTATGATTATGTCATTGTAGAATGTGCAGTAGACCTGAAATCATACGTTAAATTGTCAATGTGAATTCTTCATTTGTGTTGAGATTTATGTGTGTTTTGAATGGTAACACAATAACCATGATAACAATGCATTTTGCAACATTTTAATTTTGACTTGGCCCCATATTTAGGTCACGGTGTATGCACATTCCATAATTAGGTATATATACAGACTACACCATTATTACAAATGGGGTATCAATGTAAAGAGGAATAAATAGGCTTGTCAATGACAATGATACCAAATTCATGCAAGATAGTATAGGGACAAGACTCAAGACAAGATATTGATTAGTTTTACGCTCAAACTTGAATTGCAGAACTCTTTGTGAGGGCCGGGTTTAATACTCCCGGAGATGGGAGCAAGACTAAGAGTAGACTAGACTAATAAAAGTAAAACAAAGTAAAAGTTAACTTTTAAATGTTGACTGAAAACTATCGTTTTCTACCACTAGTATGGAGTATTGGTTCCCTATAACAAATATGATCAATACAAAATGCCAATTAGATTCGTTAAATGTTGCATGATTACTCACCCAGCTGAAGGAGCATTTGCTGCCCTCCTCTTGGTTGTTAACGGTGGCATGTAAAGTGTCATCCTTTCAGATCAGCTCAGTTACTTTTACAGTCTTGTTGGCCTAGATTCGATTAGTAAGTTACGCCTAGGGCAGGCTATAGGCTATAGTGATACTTATGTTGTCCTTTAATTTTGACTAAAAGTCAAAGTAGTACCATGTGAAGTGCTCCGAATTTACAAGAAACTGAAGAAGGCAATGCACATCCGCTAAACAACTATGAGAACAAGACAGTCTAGACTCTAATTTGTATAAACTCTAGTCGCTATATTATCCGATGATCGACCGATGCGAAATATCCGTATAGCTAGTGCATATGCATATCGCATGCATGCAAATGCAGTGAATGAGATAAACTAAAGAGCGCTCGCAGCCAGCACGCAGTTTGCGTTGACTACGTAAACGCTGCATGCGGCCGTAGTCACGTCACGGTGGTGATTCCGATCGATCCCGGTCCCCTTGTGTCGCTTAGCAATTGTCAACAACAATACTTTAGTCTTCCTCAAGCTAGTATAATAGCCTTTCTAAAACCCATCACAATGATCGGTGCTAAAGTTGGCAGTACCAATCCGAAAATCAGTCTCTGTTCCGACGGTTGTTGCAGGAAAATGGGAGTATCAAGGAGTCCTACCTCCTTGACCTTGGTTGTATACAAATTATGAATAGAATATACAAATTTATATAGGGGTACTATATTAGTAAGTGATTGACTTTTTAGAACAAAACAAAATAGGGTTTTAAATAGTTGTTGATGATATCTCTATTTAATCATTATTTTTAAAAACATCACATGCACAATTTTGTATGCAAAATGGTTAAAGGGATAGTTGCGTTTTGGTATAGAGGGCGCTACACAAATAAGTTTGTCATTTATAGTGAGATAATGAAAAACTGAGCTTCAACTTCGGTTTGAAAGACAGAAAGAGCATACAATTTTAATGACAGAATCATTCTGTCATTAAAATTATATGCTCTTTCAAACTTGTTGAACTTTATTTGATCAAAATCGGTTCAGAAATGGCTGATATTCATAAACATAACCATTTGTAATTGTGGGCCCCACAATTATTCGATAATTTTGAACCACAAAATTATCTCACAACAAAATTATTTTGTGTAGCGCCGTCTATAACAAAACTATCCCTTTAAAACAATTACAAAAATGCTTTCTCAGTTCAAAACTGTACAAAAGAGGTTTTTAAATAGTTATTGATTATCTCTCTATCTAATCAATAGTTTCAACAAAACACAACATTCACAATATTTTATTTTAAAAGGTTGAAGCAAATTTGAAGCTTTTGTGTTTTAACGGCCCTTCTTGAATGATAACAGGCTTTTTACTTAGTAATTTGTTGTGTTTTACTCCAATTCGAGCATGGTGGAGTTATACTAAACTTAAGTTTGACCAAAACTCAACTATCACTTTATATAAAAACGAATTTTAAAAGAGAGAAACTAAACGGAACAGAGAGATATTTGGTACTTACATAATCAATAATAAAGATTTCAACGTCAAGTTCATGGCAAAGCAAGATTAATTGAAACAATACAATATATCTATATCATCTCCAATATGCCTGTCAAATGCAGGATTTGAAAGTGCATTCAGTGTGATGACGTGGATTATAATTCGGAGGCTCAGAATCCGACTTGGATCTTGGATCTTTTTAACTGGAGGTGTGGCTAATTTGAGTGGTCATTACTTTTGGCTTGTGGACTTTAGTGATGCATGAGGTTGTCTTTGCAGAAATTACCGAAGAAGGAAGGTCGTTCCATTCCTTTATGGTTTTAGGGAAGAATGAGTTTGCATAGACATCAGTAATTGTCTTGTGTGATTAAAGTGCGTATCTCACCGGGCTCCAGACTAGTTGGCGACTAGTTGGCGACTCATGTCTCCGCTGGTCGCGGAGACGTCTCCGCGACGTCGCCGCGACGTCTCCTGGAGACTAGCCGGGTCTCCGGGGAGTCGCGGGAAAATCAAACATGTTCGATTTTTTTTGGAGACTTTTTCAGTCGCGGAGACTAATTTTGTCCGCGACTGGGGAGATGTCACCGCGACGTCGCCGCGACCTACTGGAGACCAAGGCGACTGAGAGGAGACGTTGCGGAGACGTCTCCGCGACACTATACATCGAGCCGGCCGGGGCATGGGGAGATTATGGGGGCGTTTGTCTCCTCATTGTAATCACCGAATTGTAATCACAAGCCCTATTCCCACCGAAGGCACTTTCAAATCCTGCATTTGACAGGCATATTGGAAATTGTTTCTATTGTTTCTATTAATCTATTGCATAACATCTCTCTTTTCCATTTTGTTTCTCTCTTTTAAAATTCGTTTTTATATTTAAAGGGTGACTAAATTTAAAAATAAAAACGCTTTGGTTGATCTATGATAATGAATACATCACATATCTGTTGACTATTTCATGTACATTTCTGTCATATTTTTAATATTATTTTTTCTATTATTTTTATTCTACCTGCTAAGATCCACCCCTAAAAAAACCCTACACAATTGACTTCTCTGACATCACAATACCATTCAACCACCGATCAGCTAGATAAACATTTACAAAAGATATGTTCTCACCCACTGCCCCGTTCATTGAAACCTTCTTTTCATGGTGACTGGTGGGCATTGTATAAAGCTTACAATACTATTGTAAACAGCTTAAAACTGGTGGTCAGTTGACATACCAATGTCTTTTGTTCATCTAGCTGACTGATGGAATGGTATTGTGAGGTCAGAGAAGTCAAGACAATAGCTTCTGGCAGGGTTTTTCAGGGGTGAAGCTGAGCAGGTAGAAAAAATAAATAGAAAAATTAATATAAAAAATATGACAAAAATGAACATCAAATAGTCAACAGATATGTGATGTATTCATTATCATAGATCAACCAAAGCGTTTTAATTTTTTTTATTTAGTCACCCTTTAAGTGATACAATTCAATGATAAAAAGGGGGGGGGGGGGGGATGCTGAAAATCCGAGAGAGTTACGAGTCTTAAAGGGATAGTTGAATATTGGTCAAACTTAACTTTAGTAACCAAAATCTGCACCATTACGGTACAAACTTAATAGTAATTATAACTCCACCATGCTCGAAAAGTATACACAATTACAAACGACTAAGTAAAACCCCTGTTTTCATTCAAAACGAGACGTTACAACTCAAGAGGGCACTCTCTGAAAAACTCATTGGTTTTAGCCATTTTTCATACAAAATTGTGCATTTGATGTTTTGTTAAAATAATGATTCAATAGAGATATCATCAACAACTCTTTAAAAACATATTTAGATTTTTTTCAAAGTAGTCTATAAGCATTTTTTTGAATTTGTCTAAAAAGTCAAAATGTTCCCTGGCCGGGCCGGGAGACTTTTGAATAAAAATATGTTTATGGGTATTTCAGCCTTTTCTGAACCAATTTTGGTCAAATAAAGTTTATTCTGTCATTAAAATTGTATGTTCTTTCAAATTTGACAGTCAGTTTTTCATTATCTCACAAAAAAATATTTTGTGAGGTGCCCTCTATACCAAAACTCAACTATCCCTTTAAGGACTTAGTAACATTGTCCAAATCCTCAAAATTTACTTGGAACTATAGTGGTTTTCTCACACCTAGTTGTATTCATATTAACAATAAAAGCATGGGTCAGCACTATACAAAAACTCAACAATCCCTTTAAATAAGTCCGTATCGTGTATATTTATGAGGGTACAATGACTGGAATGTTTTGTTTTTCTCAATTGGATTGAATAATTTTTGTCTTCAGAAGTTTAAAAAGAAGTAATATTATTTCTATGGAATACTCCCTTCTTTTTTTTTTTTACGCTTTAGACCTTTAGTTATGAATCACTTCCTTTTCACGTTGTTGATTTGTTCAAAAACTAATGAATGGTTACTAAAATATGTATTTTTGTGATCTGATATGTCCACTATAAGTAATTTGATAAAAATGTCACATACATGTAACATTGATTGCAAGAAAATTTGTAATATAAAGCATGCGAAGAACATAATTATTAATACTATATTAATACAATTCTGCAGTCAGGGGATAGTAAGAAATGGGATCAACTTTTATTCAATAATTTAAAAAATGTATTTAAAAATGCTACACATTTTTGTCAATCTAATACCAAAATAGTTTTTAAATAGTTTTTTTTTTTTTAATGGGAGGGCACCCTTTTGTGTTAATCATCGTTATTATAAGCATCATCATAAAAACGATGATTAATAATAACTTTGCATTACGTTTTTGCTTTAAATTTTAAAAATAAAGAACCCTACAACCTCCACCCCCCCCCCCCCCAAAAAAAATACAAATACAAATACAAAAAATAAATAGATCAATTTAAACAAAAATCGGTCAATTAAAATATTTTCAAGTCACCAGGTACAGATTGTATTGGGAAAATGAGATTTGATTTGATAATATGAAGCCAATTGAATAATTATTACTTCATACATTCTACACTATTTTGCTCTTTAAAAAATTACGTTTCGGTGAGTTATGTAATACACAGAATTCTAAATTGGCAAAAAGTGGATTTCGATGTACTGTAAACAAACGACCATAATACACACTAAGACAAAATGGGTCAAATCTGCACCTTTTTTTGCCACACTAACAGCACCTTTATAGGTGCACATTTGCACCTTTATATTAACAAAAACAGTTGCACCTTCGGGTTACAGGTGCATGGTTGCATCTTTTGGGTTCAACCTAGCACCCTAACAATGCCACTCTGACCACTTTGTGTTGCACCTTTAATCTTAAGTGCAGCTTTACACCCTATCTACAGGTGCAAAGTTCCACTTTAAAATGAGCTGCCATCGTTGCAAATAAATTTCACCCATAAAGGTTAATCGTTGCGCCTTTTTTAAGGTGCAGAAAAGGGTGCAGACAAATGAAGTGCAACCATTTTTTACTCAATTTATTTTTTTCATTTCAAATTTTGCTTATCGAGTAATATTTGTCTCAGCGAAAACAAAAATAAAAACTAAGTTTTTTAAATACACGCAAAGCAAACACGGATTAACTTTGCACCTAATTCGGTGCAAACCGTTGCCACACTGGGAGCACCAATTAAAACAACTTTACACCTTCTGGCAAAGTGCTATAGCTGCACCAAAATAGTTTGAAGGTTAAAAGTTGCACCGTTAAGGTTAAGGTTAAGGTTAAGGTGCAGAACTCTAAATGTGCAGAGTTGCACCTATAATGACGCAATAAAGGTGCAAACTGGCAATGTGAGCAACTATGAGTCAAGCGGTTTGCACCTTTTCAAAGGTGCAAAATTGACCCATTTTTTCTTAGTGTGTATCTCACGACTGACAAATATGTTGAAATAAAAACTGTCATGAAGCCTTATTATGTTCCTTTAATATGACACCAAACATGTACTTTTTTAATTACCTTCATACCGTAACAATTTTTGTCCGACTGTACCATTCTTTCTGGGACAATGTGGGGGGGGGGGGGGGGGGCTCTTGTACGGCGCCCCCGGCCCTTACACGCTAAAATTAAACATTTGTCATGGACTCCTACCCTGATATCATTCAGTAGGTCCTAAGGAAGCCCTGTGCCAAAAAAAATGGCGCTTGTATCCGGTCGGTAACGATAATTTCACTAAGCCACCAAATGTGTGACCCCCCAAAACAAAAATGTAAAAATAAAGTATGTTAGATGTAGGGTTTTGAAATATTATTCGCGGGCAAAAAGTGGCAACACTTTATCTTACAGTTGAACTGCTATTTTTTGTTTACAGGTTATCGGGTTTGTAGTGTTGCCCCTCCAAAACATAATTATTTGCCAAAAAACACGAAAATAGTATATCTAATTTGAACTGGAAAAAGCAAATTAAATTAAATTTATTTACCAAACAACAACATCGTTAACAAAAATATATAAATCACCATCCACCCTCTCCTCGCAATACCAACAGTACTTATACCAGGACTATCCCAACAGTCCTTTCTAGGACTACCAACAGTCCTTTTTAGGACTCTCCTAGAAAGAATACCAACAGTCCTTTTCAGGACTATCCCAACAGTCCTTTCTAGGACTACCAACAGTCCTTTCTAGGACTACCAACAGTTCTTTTTAGGACTCTCCTAGAAATAATACCAACAGTCCTTTTCAGGACTACACCAACAGTCCTTTTTCAAGACTACACCAACAGTCCTTTCTAGGACTACCAACAGTCCTTTCTATAGAACTACCATAGTCCTTTTCAGGACTCACCAATCCACCCCTCTCACATGGTGCAACCGCAAACCACACGTATTATACATGTAGTTGGTGAAAAAAGAACCAGCACTAGCCAAGCAGGCTAGTCGAGGCCAATCCTTTCACAATATTAGCATACAAATAATACAATAATATAATATATACAATATTAGTATAAAACAATTAAAAAAATTTGCAGCATATTTACAATATTTACAGAAGTAATGTTTCAAATATATATTTACAAGCTATTGAACCATTCAATGTCATTTGATACAACTGGAACAACTGATACAACTGGAACAATAAGGACAATTTAAAATGGGGGCACTGAATTTGCATGAATTGTATTACTATGATTATTATAATGCAAGGATCGGTTGTATCGCAATGACGTGTGCAAAAGAGCGGGATGGGGATAGAATGCCAGAGACTCTTTCGTCTTACCAAGTTAATGATGACCATGGGGATAGCGAAGTTTTAAAGAAAATATCGGAGGTTGTTGTGTCGCTAAAATCATGATTGCCTTTCTCTGACCAAAATCCTGCGGATTTCCGCGGATTCCGCTGGTCAATATAGATATGGCATCCTGTTGAGCATTACGCCACCTACCGTCCCAAACCAGTGTCTACCATTATTACCGTTCCACATAATATACATGTATAATATAAACCGAACACAAAAAGTAACTACCCACCTAAACAACAGCTCATCATTTCATAAACAAGAATCGTTTCAAGATTTTGTTTCGCCAAAATATTGTTATGGTACTAGTAGTTAGGAAAACAATATGTAAACATGAGAGGTAACCATTAATCCATGGTTGAGTAAGCACACATTTAAGAGAAAATAGTCATATTTCCAAATTCGCAAAATTTATATTATTATTGCAGTTTATTGAGTGTCGAGAAATGTTTGATTGCACTGTTTTACAATTGCAATAAATCCATTTAACCACATGTACCATTACAAAATTAAAATGGATGGAATTTCAATCAGCGTTGTTTCATCAACCATATTTTATGCATTCATCTACATGTGCTGTTTCACAAC